>CM014272.1:140273-167297 GCA_004135705.1 Alloteropsis semialata | reverse complement strand
AGGAGGACGACCGCGTGTTCCTCGTGCCCCGCAGGTGAGCACAACCCCTAACCCTAGCTCGCCATCGGGTCCCCGATCGGGGGCTTCTCCTCACCCCAGCCCCGGTGGGCGGGGGCGCGCACCCACGGCGTGCTGGCTGACGAGATGCGGTGCGGTGGCCCGATGCGCGCAGGTGGTGGAAGGAGGCGCAGGAGGGCGCGCCGATCGAGGCGACCGGGCTGCCCTACGCGGCCGCGCCGGCGGGCCCGAGCTCCTACGGCATGAGGGTGCTCAGCATCTTCATCTCCGACCAGACCTACACCCTCCGCCGCGCGGACGAGCTCCTCGACCAGGCCCCAGACGCCTCGTCGGCGAGGAGCTACGCGCTCGTCGCCGCCGACCTCTTCACCAAGGCACGGGACTGGTGAGATGCCTCGCTTCTCTTTTCTTATTTCTTCTTCTGTTCCTTGGATGGTCGACTGGTCGTACGATTTGGATGCCCTTCTATGCCCCGCGAGATTTATTTTCGACCGAGCTGCTTGTGTGGTAGACTGGTAGCAGCAGTAGACAGAAATGCGCAGGATGATCAGCTTGTATCGGATGCATATGTCTGGCGAGGGTCTAGGTACTGTAGTAACAGCACTCCGCGATTCTGCATTGTAACAGTAACCCCGCTATGCGATTTGGTGCATTGAATATGGCGATCCTATGTCGGAGTAATCTCGAAGCGTTACACTTGCTGCTGAAAATGAAGTGAGTGTGGATAAGTTATTGTTACTTGAATAATTTAGGGCAACTCTTAATTACCGTTTCGTGTAAGCACTACTGATGATTGGTTGCTCTGCATGTCGGCGTGCAGATCACGCATTCACGCCCCAGTGAGCTGTTTTCTGGTAGTACGTATGACCCTACGTGGATGGATTCGATTCTTTGGTTTTGTAGTAACGGCTGCCGCACACAATCGTTTAGTTTCATGCATATATTCGCAGAGTTTAGCATGTAAGCATGGTGTGGGCACTGGAGGTGGCGTTGTTTATGTTGCTTGGAAAGTCAGTGGAAACAACGGTCTATGATGGGTTATTAAATGCACAGTGTCCTTACAGAGGGTGCCATATTTTCTTCTTCCGCTCTTTATAAAGCCTTTGTTCATCCACACGTGTTAGAGTTTTGATTGATTTCATTAATGTAAATACAGTTTTATGGAGATTCTCTCTGAAGCTTTCTGGTTGAGCAAATAGCCTATGGTTGCTTCAGGGTTTATATTACCTTGATGAAATGCATCAAAGCCCCAAGCAACACAGAGCAATAAATATGGTGTCGCGTTGAGGCTTTGCATTAGGATGGATGTCATAGAGGTTAGAGCAAGAAATGTTGTGCTGCCTATTGGAAATTTTTTTTTTGTATAAAACCATTGAAATGTATCTTCCTGAATGGGGAAACCATTTTCATGTTAGCTTCTTAATGCAGTGTTGCATTTGTGACAGTTAAGGCTAGAGGTCTTTGAATTATATGCTCAGCTGCCTGGGTTTAGTTCTCATTTATTTTGTTGAACATGATGATTCTCTATTTTTGTTTCCTTCACCTTAGCTTATCTTAACTTTTTCACATATAGGCATATTGGTTCAGCCAAGTCCGCGGGCAAAAATCTGCCACTTACTGAAGATGGCTCAGTAAATATTTATCCTGTAATGCTAAGAGTTTCAGTCACTCGAGAAAATGCACTTTCAGTGAAGATCGCCAAAAAGGTACATATTAGATGCTTACATTCTTCTACTCTATTCATTTAGTTTGGAAGATTAATTCTTTTTTTAAGGATGATGTTTGCTTCTGTAATATATCTTAACTCTGTTCTTTTAATGTTCGTTTTGACATATCAGGACAACTCGCCTGAGAACTTTAAAAGAGCAAACAAGATTCTGACTGCAGACTCTGAACAGGTACTTTTCTGACAATCCTTTTGCCCACTTAATATGGTAGATTCCTGGAGTTATTTTCCTCTTATTGCATGCTCATTTGTATTTAGGTTCACATATGGGATTTCTCTGGGCGAACAACATACATATTGATGAATGCGTGGAACCGGCCCCATGACTCAAGATCTGCAGATCATGAGGTATCTTCTCCATTTATTCTTCCATCTTATTGCATACTGCTATAAATTTTATGGGCTGTATTGTTCTGATAGCTACTTTGATGTTTTCTCTTGCATAAAATGTCAATGATGATTTTTTTCTCTCATTAATTTAGTTCCGCTTACCACTTGCTGCTTAATTTTATTCTTTCCAGGTTTTCACTTATGAAGTAGACATAGTTAGTACTAAATTAATGCATCTTTAATTAATATTGTCAAAATCCCCTTTTGCTTATTTATCTCATTTCCATTGAGTTGGCTTATATACTGTACATGGATGGTCACTGTAATTTCCCTCATGGCTTTCTTAGGACTCATGTTCTAGAGCCCAAAAGAAAGGGCCAGCATGCCTTGAAGAAAAGGTGCAAACAGCTCATTATGTATTAATAACTCTTTTGTTGTATCTGTGTCTAGCTATTTGACCTTAACCTTGTCCTTACAAATTTCCTGTACATTTCTTCTTTTGGCTTCCTAACATCAATTTTAGAAGTTGTAAATTATATTAGAAAAATAAGAGTTATATGATTCCAGTGCAAAATAGGAAGCTTGTATGACTAGTGCATGAATTATATTTTTGTAAGTATGCATTGTTTTCTTATTTGGTGCTTGATGTCAGCTGTCAACACATACAATTTTATCAGGGGCTTTGACCCATCATCAGGGCTATAGATGACTTGGTTTCTGCCATCTTATTCAGAGTGACCTGGCTCAGTGGTTAACCATACTTTACTTTCTCCCTGTTGTTTTTTGAGATTATCCAGCTTGCATTTATTTGAACTTAGCTTTCAAGCAGTTTCACTCTTGTGATGTATCTTATATACTGTACACTTCTGTAGCATAAATTGCTTATACTTTACTTCACATTTTCAGATGCCTTTAGAAATACACATTTATGATTTATCAGAACCGATGGCCAATGGTGCTGATGGGAAAAGAGATGAGTTTGCATTAACATTGGGTGGTTCAGCTTTTAGCAATGGTGGTACCATGGACATGGATTTGGATTCATCAAGTGGAAGATCTAAGCAAGTTGGCTCTGGTTTAACAGGATTAGACAATCTTGGAAACACATGTTTCATGAACAGTGCGATACAGTGCTTGGCTCATACTCCAGAGCTCGTTGACTATTTCCTTGGTGATTTTGGTAAAGAGGTAAACCGATATAATCCACTGGGGATGAAGGTATGTCAAAGTTTTTTTACAGTCAAAGGGTTTATTTATACTTGGAATTTGATATTATTTTTGTCTTTTTAACTCAACTGGAAATTGTTCCTTAAATAGGGGGAACTCGCATATGCATTTGGCGATTTGTTGAGGAAGCTATGGGCTATTGATAGAACCCCAGTCGCACCACGCCAATTCAAGGCCAAACTTGCACGCTTTGCTCCCCAATTCAGTGGCTTTAACCAACACGATTCACAGGTTAGTTGGCTTTTTACTTTTGAAAATATCCTGACTCTAAAACATGCACTCCCAAAATATTTCCTAAATTGAACCCCATGCCATAGCTGCCTATAGCCAATTGATCCTTCTAATATCAGCTTCAAGATTAAGTAAACTGAATCCCAAGATGTGGTGCTAATGTATTCATCGTGTTGTTGGCTTGCAATATCGAAAAGTTATGGTATTTATTAATGGTGATTTTTATTTGTTGGGGATTTGTTTTTAGTTGCCATTTTAGCAACAACTTTTATATCACATATTTACTTTACTGAAATGATTTGCAAATGCCAATGGAGCTTTTCTCAGATTAGGTTTATATGCTGTATGTAGGAGCTTCTTGCTTTCCTATTGGATGGACTCCATGAAGATTTGAATCGTGTTAAATGTAAACCATATTCTGAAGCAAAGGATTCAGATGGCCGTCCGGATGAAGAGGTCGCAGATGAGTACTGGGGCAACCATTTAGCCCGAAATGATTCTATCATAGTTGATATCTGCCAGGTTAGTTAACGTGTGTAGTGGCTCAATTTTCAAGACATGCACATTCTAATATAACAAAGATTACTGAGTCCTTTCTATATCTTCTATTACCATTGCAAAATACTAGTATACCCCTTCCTTTTTTGGTTAATATTCCTCCTATATGCAAGCAGCTTTACAAATCCTGGTGTTTGCATTAGGGCCTTAGAGGCACCAGAGGGAATTATGGGATTTCACCGGGCCTATGGGTATACAGCTGTAGCTGGGACATTGAATTACCCATATATAATACCAGTGTGCATATTAGATATGTATCCGATCTAGGCAGGGAGCCTGTGATTGTTTTTCAAGTTTCAACACATTAATGGTGCAAGATCAGGAATTCCTTTTTTTGCATGGGCTAACATTTTATTGCAGTTGATTTGTATGCCCAGAGTTGACTGAAAGTTCTATATTTTCACTCCAAAATTAGATGTTACAAAATCTGTAAAAGAAAAAGGAGATTCAAGCTACATTGCACCAACTCACCAAAATTCACCACACTGGCTACTTGATATATCTTTTTATCAAACTAGCTAAGCGCCTCTTGCTGGACAGTCCAATGCAAGCATGCCATTCCCTCAATTTATCAACCTTGATCTAAACAGGCAAGGAGAGTATGGATCCTTGGGTTGGAACATATTAACACCCTCTGGATACTTCTTGTTGTTTACAAGAACTTCTCATCCATTAAATTAGTTGATGGCACTTATAATCTGGTGGACAGACAGGATATAGGTCGGATAAAAGCATAACTCCTTTTCACTCCCATGTTATTTCTATGCAGGCTCCGAGATATATGATGCCCGCTATTTGTGTAGTGTGTTACAAACACGCGTAGTGTGCCAGCTGCCTTTTCCTGTGTACTTTATTTACGTGCCTTTATCTTCTATTGATTGTCTATGGTGCTTCATTGACAGGGTCAATACAAGTCAACGTTAGTTTGCCCAATTTGCAAGAAAGTTTCTGTAACATTTGACCCATTTATGTATCTATCTTTGCCCCTGCCTTCAACAACAATGAGAACAATGACAATAACAGTATTCAGCACTGATGGGACCACTGGGCCATCTCCTTACACAGTTAGTGTGCCAAAATCTGGAGAAATGAGAACTCTTGTCAATGCATTGAGCAACGCTTGTTCGTTGAGAGACGATGAACGCCTCCTTGTTGCTGAGGTATTCTTTACTCATTCATTATTATTGTCATTTCGTAAGTGCTAAACATGCACCACATGTTTGCTTACTGCTTGATGGTCACCGTGTAGGTCTACAATAATTCCATTATCCGGTACTTGGATGAACCTTCTGAAGTGATCTCCTTGATTAGAGATGGAGATCGTTTGGTTGCATATCGGCTTCCAAAAGACAGTGAAGACGCTCCTATTGTTGTCTTCAGAAACCAGCGTATGGAGTAAGTAAAACCTTTGCAATTTCTGTGATGTGTTGCAGTCAAATATAGAATGGTTGAAAGTTTTACAAATCTGCACCAAGACATGTTAATCATAATATCTCCCCCTTTTTTGGTTAAGAAATATGTAGAGAGCTCTTCTTACGCCAAAATCACCATCTTTGAAACACAGGTCGTCCCTCTCCAGTTTCGGCAGGAAGTCGCTGAAGACTTTTGGCATTCCACTTGTGTCAAGCCTTCCTGATACAGTAACTGGAAGTACTATCCGGAACCTTTTCCTGAAGGTTATGACTCCATTCAGAGTATTAAATGAGGATGTTTCAAATGCTGATCAAACAATCGACGAGAGCATTCTTGATAATGAAACTGCAGATACTGATATGAGCGCGGATGCCTCAGAGCACACCAGCTTAAGCAACAATACTCTCGTGGATGAAACAGGGACTGAAGATGTGATGGAATTTTTCCTGACTAATGAGAGGTTCCCAGAGCAACGCATGAAGATAGAAATGGATGAACCCATTACACTGAATAATTTGCAGAAGCGTCTGCATGTGGCTGTGTGTTGGCAGGACAATGAACTAGGGCAGTACAATCTTGGTTCTCTGGATTCTCTTCCAGAGGTTTACAAAGCTGTGCTATTTTCAAGGAGACCGCAGGACACACGTTCTCTATATGAATGCCTGGAAGCTTTTATCAAGGAGGAACCGTTAGGTCCAGAAGACATGTGGTAATTTTCTTCCATCAGTTTGTTCTGATTCTCTTCTGTAATGTTGGCTCCCAAAGCTTTGTTAGAAGTAGAATAATTTATTGTTTGGAACACTGATACTTTAAAGATTTTTTTTTTGGAAAAAATGTAATCGAAGTGATGTTTAAACTTTACAGAAATACACTCAATATTATTCCTGCCTGTTGATTGTTTCTGAATTTCTTCTATTTTACAGGTATTGCCCAGGCTGTAAAGAGCACCGGCAGGCAAGTAAGAAGCTAGATCTTTGGAGGTTACCGGAAATCCTTATAATACACCTCAAAAGGTTTTCATACAGCCGGTACACCAAAAACAAGCTTGAGACATTTGTGGACTTCCCGACCCATGATCTTGACCTGTCAAAGTATATCGGCCACAGATGCCAACAGATTCCTCACATGTATCGACTATATGCGATCAGCAACCACTATGGAAGCATGGGAGGTGGTCACTATACAGCTTATGTTTATGTAAGTATTATTTCCTACCTGCTGTGTGCAAGTGATTTAGGATTGCATCTGTTTACATCACTGGCAAGCTCATGTACTGTGTTCCCTCATTTGTGGATGCCTCCGTATAAACTTTGTAGCTGTAAGGTAGAGGCGCTTATGTTGTGCTTTCTTCTTTGGTGCAGGACGAAGGGAAAAAGGGGTGGTATGATTTTGATGATCGTCATGTGGGTCCTATAACCGAGGACAGCATAAAGACATCGGCGGCTTATGTTCTTTTTTATCGGCGGATACAGGAGGATAGCTTAGATACAGGTACAGACATAGATTCTGACAATATTCCAACTTGAGGAGGCGGTGGCGGCGAGTTTTGAGCCCAGTCCCGGACAGTGTATAGTTCATTGGTTGGGGGGACAGTTCTGGTGCAAAGGAAGAGGAGATAGAAACAGAGGTGGAAGAGGCGATTGGTTCCAGACAGACATACAGAGAGAGAGCGAAGGGCCTGAGATGGGGAGTTTACTGTTTCCAGCGTCCAGAATGAGGTCGAAATGAACTGCGGGAAGGCTGTTGTAGGCTGATATGATACATCTTTCTGACCCAAGTTGATCAAGGGTTCAGAGGACGGAGATAACTTATCCTTGTACTTCCCATACAAATCCCTGTTCCTTTTCTTTTCCTTTTGACAACTGTAATTGATGCTGGTAAATTTTGGCTCCTGACATGGGCAAAAAAAAATCAGCCCAGATTGTCAACAGTTGGTGGGTGCCGGCATTGTTGAAGTTGAGTAATGCTTGTGTCTATGTGGGGATGAGCGGGCGAAAGCTCTAGCGGGTGTTCTCTTGTTCAGCGGTCTGGCCCTATTTTGAACCTTTGCGGGATTCATGCGAAATTCTTGGGAGATCTGTTGTGTAGTCCATGCCGCCGCACAGCATACAGCTGCCTCCGAGCCAAATTGTAGATGGAAGTTTGTGGACAATTTCACATCGTAGATGCGATGGAAGTTTGTGCACAACTTCACATCGTAGATGCTGTAAAGAAGTGCATGCCGGACTTCTGCACTAATGGAGGAAGAACAAGGCGTGAAGAGTATAGGTCTTTATTTTCTTTTGAAGATGTGATGAAGAGAAATTGTAGCCACGGATAGAACGGCGATTGACAGATATACACGCCTTCATCAAGATGTACGAGGTGTATCCCATGCTCCCACATCCAACGAATACAAAACAAAAGTTCAATGAAAAATCTTTTATATGTATGGATAGGTGATGCAAATCTATATGTTGATGCAAAATTCCATATTGAAAAAAATTGTGCAAAGAGAAATAAAAAAGAGAAAATCATTGGGTTATTGGGCCGGGCATACTGTACCCACCACCGCATTAACGCATAGGTTGATTTTCTCTTTCTTTTCTCCTTACATATATAGTTTTCTCGAACCTCAAATTTTGTATGAAGATACATCACGCATTATCTATCCATACATATTTTTGGTTGAATTTTTCATGAACTTTTGGGTGTATTTTTTTTTTTGAAGTGGGGCTACGGGAGCACCTAATGAGGTCCAAGATGTGCATGGCAGACAATAAGGCAAATGGTGTGCAACAATGATGAATCGTTCTACACGTAGGACCTAACACCATAATGCAAATGGTGTGCAGCAATGAATCTAGGCGGCTTCGTACACCTTTTTTATCTGGGTGATTGCACGCACCAAAACTTGCAAGGCTTATATAAGCTCGATCTAATTCAAAAATTTTCCTTAATTGAGCACGCCGCGCATATTTTTTTTACAGTGGCATGATCACAATAACTTACTTCATTAAGTTCGCCACCATAGAACTTCACCGTTACATCTACTTGTTCAACACTATAAGTGTTGCAAACCCAGACTAGATCCTACTCACCGAGCAGGAGACGCGCAACGCGGTCGCAGGGAAGGCCATGACGAACACTTACTCGTGCGGCCGGACCGCAAGGGACTCAAAAAAGTCGTTGTGTCAGCGGTTTGCACTCTCTGTCCCTTTATTCTCTGTGTTACTTATTACACTTTACAGTATTTCACATTTACCTTTCCGAGGTTTTCAAGTGTAGTTCACAGGATTTGCAATCTAGGGTGCACATGTAGATAGAGATTGTATAGTTTTTTTTTATACATGCAAGTNTCGGTCTCGAGCTCAAGCACATCCAGTGGCGATACAATGAGGCGGCCGACACCCTCGCAAAGGTGGCCTCGAACCGAAAGCTAGTCCCCCATGGTGTATTCGCCAAGGACCAGTACGCCCCATCCGTCCGACTAGACGACGAGCCGCCAGAACCTCCGGGGCAAGAACCAACAGAGGTGATGGAAGCTGACGGGGTACCAGAGCCCAACCTTGAAGATCCGGATTGGAGATTCCCGCTCCTCGAGTGGATCGTGCAAGGCAAGCTCCCTCCCGACCAAACTGAGGCTCGGCGGATCGCTCGCTGGGCCAAGACGTTCACTCTCATCGAGGGGGAGCTCTATAGGCGAGGCACTTTTGGCGTCCTAATGCGGTGCATCCCGGTCGACCAGGGGAAGGAATTACTGAGGGACATACACGCAGGTGCATGCGGACACCACGCCGCCCCAAAAACTCTTGTCGGGAAAGCTTTCGAACAAGGATTCTACTGGCCAACCGCAGTCGCCAACGCCAAGGACATCGTGCGCAGCTGCGAAGGATGTCAATTCTATGCACGACAAACTCACCTCCCGGCGCAAGCACTACAGACCATCCCCATTACCTGGCCCTTTGCCGTGTGGGGGTTGGATCTAGTCGGGCCACTGAAGAAAGCGCCCAGGGGCTTCACGCATCTCCTCGTCGCCGTCGACAAGTTCTCCAAGTGGATTGAGGCAAGACCTATCAGAAGGGTCCGCTCGGAGGAAGCTGTCCAGTTCTTCACTGACATCATCTACCGCTTTGGAGTCCCAAATGCGATCATCACCGACAACGCCACCCAGTTCACGGGCAAGAAGTTCCTCAACTTCTGCGACGCCAACAATATCCGAGTAGATTGGGCCGCCGTCAGCCATCCCAAAACCAATGGGCAAGTGGAAAGAGCGAACGGCATGATCCTGCAGGGGTTGAAGCCACGAATTTTCAAACGCCTCGAGAAGTTTCGAGCAAGGTGGGTCACAGAGCTCCCATCCGTCCTTTGGAGCTTGCGGACCACCCCAAGTCGGGCTACCGGCTGCACGCCTTTCTTCATGGTCCACGGGTCCGAGGCGGTCCTCCCTACCGACCTCGACTATGGCAGCCCGAGGGTTCGAGCCTATGACGATGAAGGGAACCAGACCTCCCTGGAAGACGCCATCGACCAGCTGGATGAAGCGCGCAGCATCGCACTGCTCCACTCGGCCAAGTACCAGCAGGCCCTACGACGATACCACGATCGTAACATTACGAAGTCGGGTGTTTCAAGTCGGCGACCTCGTCCTCCGACGAGTTCAGAGTAACCGCGGCCGCCACAAGCTGTCACCGCCGTGGGAAGGCCCTTACATCGTCGACCAAGTCCTCCGCCCGGGGACTTTCAAGCTCAAGGACGCCGATGGCCGAGTCCTCACAAACGCTTGGAACATAGAGCAGCTACATCGCTTTTACCCTTAAAAGTACCTGTACTTTTCGCTTACGATAATAAATAAAGTGCTGCTCCATCCTGAGTACTTTATTGCGTACGATCGTTTTCCGAAAACGCACCCTTTGAGCTTTCCAAACTAAGCAAGGGAAGGGGTCGCCCACCGCTCGGGGGCTCCACCCAGGGCCCAGCGCCACTCCTTTTTTCACAAAAATTCTGACAAAAGATCGCTCCCGCGCGCGATCAGCGGTACACTTTTGCGCTTGCGGGAAAAGAAAGCTCAGCTCGAGTGGCTCTGCGATTGCGCCTGTCCAAGCTCCGAGTGCCCACGCCCCCGTGGCTACGGCGCTACACTTGCGAGCAAAATCCCAGCCCTCGGACCGACGTCTTTTTCCCGAGAGCAATAAGGGAACCGTCTCGACTAGTTGTTGCTTTTGGCATACCTACCTGTTGCCTGTCATTGTTCGACCTTCCGAAACTGCTCGGGGGCTGCGAGTCTAAGCAACGCCACTGTGCGACTAAGTTGGGCCAAACTCTCGAGTTCCTACGTCCCGGCGGCTACGGAACAGAGTCCGACTGGTGGGCTCCTGCGCCCTACCATCTCGACCAATGACCCTAAAAGCACTCGGAAGACGAAAATGGCAGGCAACAGATAGAAACACGAGCTTTTGTAGCAACGACAAGTCTTCAAAGGGGAGTCAAGTTCATTACATTGCACGAATGGCTAAGTCCCCTACTTTCTATTCTATTACAGCCCGAGATCCTTCAGGGCAACGGCAACCATCTCGTCAGCAAACGAGGAGGAGTCGGCTTCAATGGCGTCGTACTCCTGGTCTTCGTAGCCGGGAGCCCATCCACCTCGCAGGCAGTCCCGCTCCATGCTCGGGTAGTGCGAGAGAAATATGGCGAAAAAGTCCAGTTTACACCCTCTAAACATCACAAGAGTCTGATTTTCAACCCTTTGCTATAAAACCAGACATCATAGGCCATCCAACTATCGAAACCGTGCAAATTTGGCCCTTCAGTTGGTTTTGAGGGCGGTTTTTCATTTTTTGACAGTTTAAAAAATCTGCTTTAATTGAAATAATTCATAACTAAGTCATTTTAAATGAGAAAAATATGAAACCAATACCAAAAAATTTCTAAAAATGTAACCTATAGGTTAGTGCTCTATGGAGAGTTATTTGGATCTTATAAATAAGAAGCATGACTAGGAATAATAAAATAGTAGGAATAAGAATAAATAAGATTCAACTAACTCCCAATAGAGCACCAATGTACATGTTACATTTTTAGAATTTTTTGGGTACTATTTTTGTATTTTTCTAATTTAAAATGAATTATTTATAAATTTTTTAATTAAACCAATTGTTTTAAATATTTTAGAAAATAGAAAACCACCTTTGAAACCACTCAAAGGGCCAAATTTATACGGTTTCGATAGTTGGATGGCCTATAGTATCCGGTTTAGTAGTGGAAGGTTGAAAATCAGACATTTGTTACAGTTGAAGGGTGCAAACTGGACTTTTTCCTTAATTTTTTGCCTATAAACTGCATACTTATCTTTTCTATTCTTTTCTGCATTGCATAATCTCAGGAGCAACTTTAATTACGGCTACTAAACAGTAAAGTCTTAGAGGGTACATACATCTTTTGTTCTCCCCCTTAATCTGTCTTAAAATTGATAACATGCCTTGTATTACATGACAGAGGGAGTAGGTTCACTTTTGCTAGATTTTGTGAACTTTTCCCAGTTCAAAAAAAAAAGATTTTGTGAACTTGTTATGGCAGATATTAGTGGCGTTGTTGGTCCAGGCCAAGTTGTATTTTAGGGACCGTACGTGCCGTGCCGGTGTCTAGAACTACACTTGTGGGCGAATGAAGGTCATGCATCGCCATCGACCATGAACCAAGTCGTGCCTGGACGGATTGGAGCTCATTAAGGTCTCAAGTGGCCCGGTGCTACTTAAGGCTGCGGCACCTGCTTCCCCAATAATTCTCGTCACTATAGCTGCATGTGTGATTTGATCCCGGCCCCCCATGGTCCTGCGCCATGTGCTTTGCAACTTTCTCATGAAATGCTCATCTTTTTCATTTATTAGCACATCAAATTTCTTGCACGGTTGACCTCGTGTGGTACCAGTGCTAGTCTCAATGAGATTTTTATGAAAAGTTTCATGGCATTAAATTTTAGGCCAAATCATCAATTTTGCTGACGTGGCGAGGAGAGAAAAGAAGACAGTTTCGTCAAATGTGGGAGAAATTTCATCTCCATAAAACTCAATCAGCACGATTACCTAGTTTCTGAGTCTAGATAACTGTGCAATGAAACTTGCACTAGGACTAGCCTAATAACATCTTCCGTATTCGATTATGAGAAGCTTTCGTAGCCCTAGCTATTTCCAGGGCCGGCCCTAAAGTGAGAACGGCCATGGAAAAATGCCACCACACAAATGCTTTCTGGCGTAGTGTTAGCTGTTCCTTTGAAACACATGCATGCATGATACTTTGTAGATGCATGTATGGATTCGAGAGAAGTTATTTTCACACATTATATATGATAATTGCCGTCAACAAAATTCAGCGCTACTCGCAGGGTGGTATGTGGAGGACATTCTTCATTCATGAGCCAATTTGGGACCCCATTTATTGCCATGGAAAAGACACCCAGTCCGGCCGGCCAGGTCCTGTGCAAATTAATGCAAAAGGGCCTACAATGTTCTAAGCATTTACGCATCCATGTCGGCACTACAGCTAGGCCCTGTTTAGTTCACCCTAAAACACAAAAATTTTTACTTAAAGAACTGTGTCAATTCATTTTTTTTCTCTCTGTGCACGCGGCCCAATGCATAAATAATATGCATAACGGGTGCATCTAAACACCCCCTCTAGTACTGTAAAGAAACTTGATATGCATGGTCACCATATCCAGCGGTGAGTTACGATATGCATGCAACGTTCCTTGCCCACAAGAATATTCCAAACCAGACTGACAATGGGGCTAATCAGTGTACCAAGTGCATAAACATTACTTGTATTTCCTGCAATCTAAATTATAATTTACTTTAGTTTTGTTCTAAGTCAAACTTATCAATCCTAACTAACTTTATAGAAATAGTAACATATATATATAATAACAAATAATTGCATCATGAATTTTATGTTGTAACTGTTGATACATTTTTGTATGAGCTTAGTCAAAATTTAATTAATAATTTAACTTAGGACACAATTAAAATGAATAAAATGAAGTATATATAGTAATTTGGAACAGATGAGTATATACGTTTATTATTATTGTCTTTATAAGTATGCAATGAGACTACAAGAGTCGTTTGATCGTTAAACAATGTACCCAGCGCATAAACATTACTTGTATTCCTGCATCCAAATTACAGTTCACTTTAATTTTGCTCTAAGTAAAACATGTCTAATTTTGACAACATTATATAAAAATTTAACGACGTCTGTAGTATTTCAAATAAATGCACTATCAATTTGATGCCGTAGATGCTGATAATTAAGTTTTGTATGAACTTAAATTTTAAAAGTTTAATTTAGCTTAGCACAAAACTAAGTTGAATGTAATTCGGAAGAGAGGGTGTTTATATGTTTATTATCTTTATAAGTATGCAATGAGACTGTGAGACTCGTTTAATTATTGTCACAGTAGTGAAGTGCAGCATATCATTGCAGAGATCATAGAGCACTGGAGGAGCAGAGAGAGAGAGAGACGAAAGGTCCGGTTCAAAACTGTCGTGTCGAGGTGACGCATCGTGGGCTGGTTTCGTACATGTCACACGCCACCATTCACCAGCGTGTGTCCGTGCCTCAGTGCCTGTGACCCGGCCGTGTCGCTCTCTGCCCCATGTGCATGGTCACCAAAAGAATCTTCTCCGGCTAGCGTCTAGAGTGTAGCCTGCGCTGCTGCTATGGTGCGTGCTACTGTGCTCGATTTGATGAGGGAAAACCATATCGACCCAACACGCTTTTTGTCCCCTTAATTTCTTTTTCTTTTCTCTTTAATTCAATGTTTAAGCACACTAGCTAACATGTCCGTGCGTTACAACCACGAGAAAGAAAAAATTTACACGTCTCTAAAACAATGCAATATGCATGACACAACTTGGGTGATAGCATAATTTATTGCCATCGGTTAATTATTCTATGATTAGAGGCAAATTAGCATCATGCGCGCACACACACATTTTGGGGTTTGCAATGTACATAATATGCCCTTTTTTAATTAAGAAAGCTAGATTTGTTGCCGCGTCAGATAAGGATTAGACCGTCGCATTTTGGAGAAGGCAGAAGCTGAACAGGACAGGAGGGACCAGAGAGGGAGGGACCAGAGAGGGAGGGAAATAGAGCATGAAACTGACCAGATGGTGGACCTATCGGCGTGTTTTTTAAACTACCATAGAGTCAAAACATGCCCCCCTGACAAGTCAACGGAGCACAAAAAGTTTGCAACAAGCAATCCTAACTTCAGAAATAGGTAAACATATGAAAGGAGTACCTTAATGTTAAGCTCATATGTTAGCGATCACTTTTAGTCTTTCACGCACCATTCTTTTTCTTTCCATGCCTCTTGTCAAACAAAAGATTTTTTTTTAAAAAAATCCAGCTGCTAGGTTGATTTTTAACAGTTTTCCAAAAATAATGCAATGTTTTTCTCACCTGTTGACCGAGCTAGTTATATTTTTTATATATAGAGAAAAAGTAGCTCTGATCAGTCAGTGTGTGGGGCCCATGTTATGATAGTCATCAGGTGCATAAGACTGTCACTTCAACAGCAGCTTACTGTTTCTCTCTTTAGTCAAGATGCTGTCCATCTTGTTATGTGGCCTCCACGTTTGAATGCGGCGTTTTGATGGGATGAAGCTTTCACTGTGGACACTTACCCTCATCCAAAAGTAATTTCCTTGTGTGGATTTCCCTAGCCTCAAGGTGCCTGTCGTCCACAGGGATCAGAATGTCATCTACATGCATGACAACGCATGCATATATTATATATATATATATATATATATATATATATATATATATATATATAGTGTTTTGCTATAATGCACCTGGGTGCATTTTATATAGCAAATGCACAGACCCCAGCGAGCGCACATGCATGCATGCAAAACTAATGATCCAGACCAAACGTGTGATGCCAGCTCATTTGCTTCACGTCTCTACTCACCCACCAGATACATGCATGTGGAGAATCTTTCCTTGATTCGAATTGAAAAAATGTGATATCTTTTAAACCGTAAGTCAAATCTATGAACCGTTTGTTGCATCTTACTCGAAAAAATGTGCTTAACAAAACAAGATCCAACATGAATATATTTCGTGTTATTTTAGTGAATTGCAACTCTGTGTACTTTTCATTTGCAACTCTATACATGTTATATTTGCACCATATCTAGTTGCAACTCAGTTGCGCCCAGAGTTGCAACTGGATTTTTAGATGTATGCAATTCGATTGCAATTGCAACAAATGTCTTTCTGTTTAATAAATGCAACAAATGTTTGACTTTTTTCAGAAAAAGAAAAAACAAATGTTTGACTTTCAGTTGCGCCCAGAGTTGCAACTGGATTTGCAGCTGTATGCAATTCGATTGCAATTGCAACAAATGTTTGACTTTTTTCAGAAAAAGAAAAAAACAAATGTTTGACTTTTTTCGGAAAAAGAAAAAAACAAATGTTTAACTTTTTTTGGAAAAAGAAAAAAACAAATGTTTGACTTTCAGTTGCGCCCAGAGTTGCAACTGGATTTGCAGCTGTATGCAATTCGATTGCAATTGCAACAAATGTTTGACTTTTTTCGGAAAAAGAAAAAAACAAATGTTTGACTTTTTTTTTAGAAAAAGAAAAAAACAAATGTTTGACTTGCAGTTGCGCCCAGAGTTACAACTGGATTTGCAGCTGGATGCAATTCGATTGTAATTGCAACAAATGTTTGACTTTTACCTATTATCTAAACATTTGTTGCATTTGTCTGTTGTGTTATATTTTTGAATGTTTCTGTCCCTTTTTCACAAAAATAAATATTTGTTGCATTTGTCTAAACATTTGTTGCGTTGTATTTTTGAATGTCTTTGTCTTTGTGTCACGAAACTAAATATTTGTTGTATTTGTATAAACATTTGTTGCATTTGTATAAACATTTGTTGCATTTGTATAAATATTTGTTGCATTTGTATAAACATTTGTTGCCACTACTAGATTTACATAAAGTACCGAGAGTTATTAGTTCAGTGGCCGACGGTACGTAGTATTAAAATATAGCATGCAGAATCTGGTCGGATATTCTTCCTCGGTGATTGGTTGTCGGCAAATATTCATATAATGCTAGATTACCGTCGGCCATTAGCTTAAAAAATAGTAAGCGCTGCAATCCCGGTCGGCCACCTGTGGGAAACGCTCAGCAAATCTAGTAGATCGTGTAGTGTGCGTACAGAGTTGCAATTCGAGTTGCAATACAATTGCAACTATAGTTGCAATTGTATATGCTTCTGAGTTGCAATTGTATATGCTTCCGAGTTGCAACTAACAAAAAATGCACAAAATATATCCATGTTGGATCTTGTTTTGTTAAGCACATTTTTGTGAGTAAGACACAACAAACGGTTCACAGATCCGACTTACGATTTAGAAGAAAAAGTGAATTGAAATTTCGAGTCACAAAAAGATTCTCTGCATGCATGCATGGGACAGGGTGGGCGGAAGCGCGGGCGCGGGAGTGCGAGAGCGCTGGTTTTTTTTCTTTTTTGGTAGTCTTGCTAGGGTCTGTGCATTTCCTATACAAAATGCACCTTGTTGCATTTTAGCCTCGNTAATCCTCTTGTGGTTTCCGCAGTGAGTCCATGACAACAATTTGACCGGTGTTTATGATTATCACAAGCAGTATCCAGTGGAAGCTGTATATATATATATATATATATATATATATATATATATATATATATATATACATGCACAAGTATTGACAACAAAGTCTTAAAGTTATACATACATAGAGAGAAGTACTCACTGGAAATTGTATGGCAAAAGAATGTAAGTCTTGCTTCTTTGTCTCTCCAGGTACATGTATATGTTGTCCACCGTCTCTAGTGGGTTACTGTCTACAGTTACGGCATTTACCATCAATGGATCCATGAAGCCGACATCATCATACGAGTTTTCACGGCATGTATGGATCTCCATCCTACATGACAAGAATAGATTGTTATTGTTGAAAATTATAATTAAGAAAGCAAGTATTGCGAGAATAGATCAGTGAAAGAAACTTACACAACCCAGCAGCTCATCAATGAGAGGTCTATGGCATCTTGACGGTACAAATCATACACATCCTTGAAATCCAAAATCAAGAGACTATGCCCACGGAAGTAATCACGGTCTTTTATCAAAACATTGAGCATCTGTCTACCCTTTTTGGACGCCTTCATGTACCACTCATGAAATCGAAATGCTTGAGTGGTTAGGGACTTCAAAGAATCTGGGGGCAGCATTGGTTTGCCATATTCAAATTTCCAAATTTCCACAGGTGCTGCCACAGGAATTGCGCCCGTGCCCGATAAAAGTTCTGCCGCTGAGAGGCCTGTTTGCTCGCACAACAACGCAAGCTGTTCGTCGTCATATTCCTGTTGCCCTTGTGTCCTCCTAGCCGAGCTCTGACCGACTTGTTTCTTCTTAGGAGTGGCCGCCTTCTTCACCGAGGATCCACTGCTGGCTTGTTGTTTCTACTTATCATAAGACTTTGCAAGCTGGCGGTCGTAGTCGGAGGGCAAGAATCTCTTCTGATTCGCCGCGCTCATTTTTGTGAAAAATGTCTTCGCTGTCGGATCTATGGGCACCGGCTTCTCTGGCTCATCTGGTTTGAAATGCTCTTTGACCTGGGCTGCGACCACCAAAGCAGTTTCCTCGTCAGTTTGGTCGTAGGCTCTTTTCTTCCTTATGGCGGCCAACCTTTCTTCGTCGGTAGGCTCTTTCTCCACCGTTTGGCGCTTCTGGCGAGTAGTCCGCCGTGGGGGCGGAGCTTGGCGCTTTGGGGGATGCCGTGCTGGTGGAGGAGGAGACCTGTGTGAGCCGGCATCATCCTGACTTGGAGGTGGCAGCTCTGGGTCATCCTCGGCCCTTCTTGAAGGTGACGGTGGCTGCGGGGGATCCCTGGGTGGAGTAGCTGACGGCCCTTGACTGCGAAATTTGACGTAACGCTTCTTCCATAGAATGATACTGTCGTGGGCAGCATCCGCTAACGTCTTTTCTTCGTCGCCACCTGGGATGTCGAGCTCCAATTCATCATACCCTTCACAAATCTGCTCGACCCCCACCTTGCAGTAGCCACTTGGAATCTGTGCCCCATGAATGGTCTGCCCTTGCTCCACCGGATAAGCCATACCTTAAGCCACCTTAGTGGATAAGTTCCGGCTTGGTATATGAAGCTCACATGGCGTACGCAGAGTGATTTCGTCCACTGGATAGCGAGCACTCTCGTCCCCGCCATCGGCAGGTGGGAGCTCTGTGGAAACAACACTGCTGCGACGTTGGGAGGGCGGGCTAACACCATCAGCTGATCCACCAGCTGGTACATGTACTATTCCCGGCACCGTCTGCCCTTGGCTCATCAATGTCTGTAGCTGTCTAGACACCATGTCTGGGATGCCGGCCTTTGTCTCCCGAAGCTCTCTTTCCAAGTTCTCCACTCTTCTCTCTTGTGCGGCCTTGGAGCGGTTTCGACTCCTGTATGTGTCACTGTCCGCAGGGAATGCAGCCTTCCACGGGACTACGCCGACACCTCTAGCTCGTCCGGGATGTTCGGGGTTCCCCAGAGCCCTTGTTAGCTCGTCGTTTTCTCTGTCGGGAACGAATGTCCCATCGGCTGTCTCTTGAATGACCTTAAGGATAGCAGCGGCCGCCTCTTTTACCTCATCGCTGTATATAAGCGACCCATCGGAAAGATCCAGAGTGCCACCATGAGCGTAGTACCAATGCCTTGATCGCTCGGGCCAATGCATTGTCGCCGGCGTGATTCCCCTGGCAACCAAATCTTCTTCCATCTTGTTCCAGATAGGAATTTTCTTCTTATAGCCAGTTGGTCCAAGAGAGTGGAAGTATCGTTTCTTCGCGGCATTGATCCTATTCTGTCGCGAGTTTTTTCACCTAACTCCGACCGCCTGTACTGCACGAAGGAATCCCAATGACCCCTCAGCTTTGGGTAATCATCGAAGTTGTGTGTCAGGTTCTTCTCGGCATATTTCTTGTACATGTTTTTCTTCCATGTTTGAAATGCAGTACACATCGTCTTTAGAGCCCAATTTTTGGCTCTTGCCTCTGAACCTTGAGGCACCGCGAAATGTTCTTGCAGACTGGCCCATAGCATTTCTTTTCTCTGATTGCGGCACGTATGTAGCATCATCGCAGGGTTTCCACCTCTGCAGGCTGATGGGCACGTGGTCTCTCACTAGAACACCACACTGATTGGCCATCTTTATAGCAGCTTTCTCTGGCGCAACCGGCCGACCATCTTCTGCCACATCAGTGATTACAAGTCTGCCCTCTAACTTCTTGGTCGGGCCACGTTTCGTCTTCTTCGATGATGAGGACCCAGAAGGCTGTGAGCCTGAGGGCTACATGTACGAGAAAGAAATGTATATATTAAGATTTCATGCTTGAACATATATATATTCGATATTGACAATATGTATACATATATACCTCCTCGGCCCGAACACTTCCAGCGGCAGGTTCTTCCATGCCATCACCTGACATATTCAGGAATTGGCTGCCATCGTCACCACCTGCCTCCTCGTCGACGTCGAGAAGGTTTGTGGCACGTGCACTGCCTTTTGCGATTTGTTCCATCATATACACGTTCATTTCCTCTTCTGTCATATCCATTTCGTCTTCCGTCTATCAAATATACATGAAATAACAATTATATCAAATTCGATCAAATTCGATCAAATTCTATCAAATTCTACCAAATTCGATCAAATCCTATCAAATCCTATCAAATTTTATCAAATTCTATCAAATCCGATCGAATCCTATCGAATTCTATCAAATTCTATCAAAATTGACCAAATTCTATCAAATTCAACCAAATTCTATCAAATTCTACCAATTTCTATAAAATTCTATCAAATTCTATCAATTTCTATCAAATTCTATCAAATTCTATCAAATTCTATCAATTCTATCAAATTCTATCAAATAATTTCCTATATAATCATCAATGGAAATTACATAGAATGAGAGTCAATGGAAATTTCTAAACAATTTCTAACATATTTCATAGTCAATGGAATCAATAATTTCTAAACAATTTCCAACACATTTCTAAATAATTTCTAACAATCATTTCTAAATATTTTCTAATAATCATTTCTAATATAATATGATAATATGATTCACACACATAAAAAATCCTACAATTTCCATAGGCATTAACTACATTAACTTTTATATTGACATTAATTACATTAACTTTTATTATAAAGGCAAATTTCTATATACACTAATAATCACATTTCCATATACACAAATAATCAAATTTCTATGCACACTAATAATCAAGTTTCCTACAATGAAAATTCATGAAAACTACTCTATTAAGAAAAAAATACAATTCTAACACAATGTCATATTTTAATATATGTGAAATATGACCAATTATAGCTAAAAATATTGATATTTATGATATAACATAAACATAACTAAATTAGTTACAAAATGTATTTTTATTATAAATTTATGATTTTTCGTTGAATTTGATTGAGAGTGTGGTTCGACATTACAAAATATGACCAATGTATTTATGATTTTTCGTTGAATTTGTTTGAGAATGGTAATTCGACATTACAAGCAGGCGGCGGCGACAGACGAACGGCGTACGGCGCGGGTACCGGGTGATGTCACCACCCGGTACCAAAGGGCCTTTGGTACCGGGTGGTGACATCACCCGGTACCAAAGGGTGTTTTGAGCGCCAAATGAAAACCCTAAGGTACCGGGTGGTGTCCCAACCCGGTACCAAAGGGCCCACGATTCAGTTTCCCGCCAAATAAAAAGTACTCTTTCTTTCTTTTTTCTTTTTAGTATTTATTATTTCATATATATACTATTTGCATAATTCTTTCTTCCTTTCTATCTTTTTAGTATATAATCTTTCTTCCTTTTATCTTTTTAGTAAATACTATTTAGTATTTATAATTTATCTTTTTAGTATATTATATTTAGTATTTCAAATTTAACTTGTTAGTGGATTACACGCCATCTTTTTAGTACGTATTATATGACATATATATTATTTAGTATTTTCAATTAATTTCTTTATTATATTTAATATTTGAAATTTAAATCTTTTGTATGTATTGTTTGACATATCTACATGAAATAACAAAGTATACATCAACTATAATGATATATGAAATAATGTAAATCTAGATTCATATTTCTATATATTTTTATTTGGTATTAGTAATATATATTAACTCCTTTGATATTAGTAATATATATTAACTCTTTTACTATTCTAGATTCATATTACTATTTAGTAATATATATTAACTCCTTTACATTACATATCATAACGCTTCAACATAATTAGAATTACATAGCATCATCATGCTTCAACATAAGTACAACATTATGCTTGAACAGCAATAATCAGGGTCCCTGCACACCATGCTTCTTCATGAGATAGAAAGGATAGTTTATATCGATAATCTCGATGCCTAGGAACCTGTCGACATAATCAAGTGCATATATGTATGCACTATCCTGTGCCTTGTAACGTGAATCCAAGACCTCTCCATAAATTGTGATCTCAGCAGCATTGGCATGACTCAAGGTTATATTAGCTTGGAAACCACCATTAACTCGATAAGCCCCTGGCGTCGTGTGTGCATACCCTAAGTTTCCAAGGACTTGATAAAGGACTGCACGTAGACCAGAACACGCATGCATGAATCCAAGTAGTAGTCATCCTACAATAAGATTAATAAAACATATTGTTACAGATAAAGATAGATAAATTATAATATAATTACACAACTAAAAATAAAACTAACTTACATAAATAGATTCATATGAAGGACTAATCCTTTTAGGCATCTGTGTCACGTCTGGCTCACTCGTCTCGAGAGCTTTCAACTTGAAGTAGCTGTAGTCCGGGAAAACATGGCCAGTTTGACTTTCTATTTGGGCTAATGCTTGCCTCACAGCATCACACGAGGCCACATGGTCTTGCTGCCACGCGCCAGAATGAACGTGGATAATAACCATGTCACCAGGATTTGGGTCACGGGTGGCATTTTGTTGAATGCTAACAGAGATCATAACCCTACCAGTATTTTCGGTCACATTTTCTCTTAATACCAAAGGACTTGATTGACCGATGTTTGCATCTTTTAGCCATGTAATTGGATTAATGATCTGCATTATTAATAATTTCTATTCTCAGTGACATAGTGATTACATTCAAATGCAACTTGCAGAGGAATATCATAACCCTACCATATTGTAGCGAAGTTGCTGAGGTGTGGGAATTGGGACATGATCAACTTGTTGAGTTGTCGACCATCCAGGCTCGTGAGCCTCTCGAATCGGAATGGTAGGTGGCATATTAGTAACATAGCCACCACGTCTAGCTGCCTGACGCTGTCTCGGCATGATACTATCCAAAATAAACCGTAATATATTACAAGTCAATTTAACAAAACTAGTAAATACTTATCAAGAAGCATAAGACAAAATCAAATTTGGCCAATATTACATACCATAATGCTTCAACATAATTAGAATTACATAGCATGATCATGCTTCAACATAAGTACAACATTATGCTTGAACAGCAATAAATGTTTTCTTTACAAGAGTGCCTTCGTTATGATCGTTGCGAGCGTAAGGAGCATCTTCATTGGCCAACAGGATGCTTGTGTCATCCTCCACACTGAACGGAGACACCTCGTCACACCTATTATAATCATCTTCATCGGTGACGTCCTCGACACCCACGATTTTCTTTTTCCCGTGAGAACTATGTGCCGTTTTGGATAAAGTTCAGAGTTGTTTGTTTGCAGAGTCCCCGTCTTGGGTTTGGTAGACATGTCCTTCACATAAAACACTTGATGCACATCCTTGGCAAGCACGAATGGTTCGTCTACATACCCAATTTTGTTGAGATCCACAGTTGTCATGCCGTAGCGGTCTATAGTAACACCTCCACTTGTAAGTTTCACCCATTTGCACCGAAAAAGTGTATTTTCAAAGGTCCATAATCTAGTTCCCAGATCTCCTCTACCTGGCCATAATATGAGTCCCTGTTCCCTTTGTTGTCATAGGCATCTATACAGACACCACTATTTTGGTTGGTGCTTTTGTCGTCTTGGGCTCTCGTGTAAAATGTACACCCATTTATGTCATAGCCTTGGAACGTCAAGAATGAGGATGATGGTCCCCTTGCCAAATACGCCAGCTGTGTATGTATTGTCTCGTTACCCATGAGCTTTTGTCGCAACCAACCAGCGAAAGTTTCTATGTGATGGCGTGTAATCCACTTCTCAGACTTTCTTGGATTTTGGTAGCATATTATAGTCTTGTGCTCCTCGATGTAAGGAGCCACCATGGTTGACGACTGCAATACAGTGTAATGGGCTTTCATGAATAAATCGTAGTCACTACACCTTGTTTGTTTCCTTCCAACATTTCTACAATGTTTCAGATAAATGCAGTCGGTGTGTTCTAGGCAATGTGTGCATGCTTTGTATCCCTTGTTTGACTGTCCCGACAGTTACCAAGTGCAGGCCAATCATTGATGGTCACAAACAGCAATGCTCTTAGGTTAAATTCCTCTTGCTTGTGCTCATCCCACGCCTTTACACCATCTTTGCCCCACAACAACAAAAGTTCCTCAATCAGTGGCCTTAGATACACATCAATGTCGTTGCCAGGCTGCTTTGGCCCTTGGATTAGCACTGGCATCATAATGAACTTCCGCTTCATGCACATCCACGGAGGAAGGTTGTACATACAAAGAGTCACGGGCCAAGTGTTGGCTACTGCTCATATCACCGAAAGGATTCATGCCATCCGTACTCAAACCAAATCTTATGTTCCTTGCATCTTCTGCGAAGTCTGGGAACGCTCTGTCGATTTTTCTCCATTGCGACCCATCAGCGGGGTGTCTCAACATATTGTCTTCCCTCCGATCCTCTTTGTGCCACCGCAGCAATTTAGCATGCTCTTTGTTTCTGAACAAGCGCTTCAGACGTTGTATTATAGGGAAATACCACATCACCTTGGCAGGGACTCTTTTCTTGGGGGCCTCTCCCTCAACATCACCAGGGTCGTCTCGCCTGATTTTATACCGCGAGCAATTGCAAACCGGACAGGCGTCCAAAGATTCATACGACTTGCCCCGATAAAGGATACAATCATTGGGACATGCGTGTATCTTTTGTACTTCCAGTCCTAGAGGGCAAACGATTTTTCTTGCTTCGTATGTTGTTTCGGGCAATGTGTTGCCCTCTGGAAGCATCTTCTTTATCATTTTCAATATCTCTCCAAAACCTTTGTCAGACAAGCCATTAGTTGCCTTCCATTGCAACAGTTCCAGTGTGGTACCCAATTTTTTCTGGTCCTCTTTGCAATCTGGGTACAGCAATGTTTTGTGGTCCTCCAACAAACGCTTCATCTTCTCCCGCTCTTTCGCACTTTCGCAATCTTTCTCTTCATCACGGATCATGCCACCTAAGGCGTCATCATCCTCATCTTCTGCAACTGCTTCACCCTCGCCCATTGCTGTATCATCTGCAAAGGCACCGTATTGTGCAAAGTCCGGGATGTTGTCGTCACCTTCTTCATCACCTTCTTCAAAGAATATCCCCGCTTCGCCGTGTTTGGTCCAACAGATATAGTTAGGCATGAAACCACTCATAAACAAGTGTGTGTGGACCACCTTCTTCGAGATGTGATAATCCTTCTTATTCTCACAGACCTTGCATGGACAGCATATAAAACCCGAGGTCGAGTTAGCCTCTGCCGCGTCGAGGAATTGATAAACGCCATTAATGAAGTCAGATGAGCGTCTATCCGCGTTGTACATCCATTGCCGATTCATCTATTCACAAAATACAATGAAAAATTCATCCCCAATTTCTAAAGTTCGTAATAAACCTAAATAAGAATATCATATATAATCTCTAAAAATCTTAATAACCGTAAACATCAACATCATTTGATGCCACCAAAAAGATGTATTTCTAAAGTTCGTAGTAAGCCTTAACAAGAATATCTTTTATAATCTCTAAAAATTTCAACAGCACCTCCCCTGCATCGGGAGGTTTCCAAAACCTGCGACAAACCAAGGGCACGATGGCCGACAACCACATTCCAAAATCATCAACGTCTTACTTTTGCTCATCTCAAAAAAAATTTGAAGGAGTGATTTGCCTCAGATATGTTGTCTTTCATTTGACCTTGAACTTGGAGCATAAGAAACATTACAGGTGGTAAAAACAATTGGTTCATGGTAGGCATGGAACCATGGGACACACCCAGCCCAACCATCACAACCGATTCGTTGCTTGGGCATGGATGTATCCCATGTTTGATGACAACCATGAGAAGCATAACTATACAATACAAGCTCAAGCTCAAGGTCATCATATGTTACCCAGCTAGAAAACTAGGTAAAATTTGATATCATCATAGGCATGCCAAGAGTTGGATTGTTTTAGTTCAAGATATTGACAACCATGAGAAGTAAAATTGAATTTAAAATCTAACTAAATAAGAATATCATTTATAATCTCAAAAAATCCTAATAACCCTAAATACCAACGTCATTTGAAGCCTCTAAAAAGATGTAATTCTAAATTTCGTAATAAGCCTAAATATGAATTTCATTTATAATCTCTAAAAATCCTAATAACCCTAAATATGAATATCATTTCTAATATCTAAAAATCATAATAAGCATAAATATGAAAATCATTTAAAGTTTCTACAAATAATCCAAAAATCTAAACAATGTCTAAAAATTTGTGCATCATCTCCACACATGCAACAACTAACTATATATTGATTCTCTATTACAAATTCATAATAAAAATGAAGATTCAATATAAAATCTCTTATTTCAATCCATTCCACAAAACACAAATTACTCAAAACATAGAGCATGAAATAGACCATACTAAACGTCAAAAGAGAGAGGATGAAGTTGCTAACCTTCTAGCGGACTTGGTTTGCAAAATCTCCAAAAGTTATGAAAAAATCGGGCATGAGCTCCCCCAACCCGAGCTCAATGGAGGATGAAGAAATGAGCCATGGCTCGGGCTGGGGGAGGAAGAAGGCCCCTTTATACGCAGGGCCCCTTTGGTACCGGGTGGTGGCACCACCCGGTACCAAAGGGGCTCACTTTGGTACCGGTTGGTGTCACCAACCGGTACCAAAGGCCCCGAGGCTCATTGGTACCGGGTGGTGACACCACCCGGTACCAATGTTGCCTCATAGGTACCGGGTGGTGCCACCACCCGGTACCAATGAGCGCGCAGAATTATTGGGGATTGGACCCGGTACCAATGCTTCCACTGGTACCGGGTCCAATCCAACCGTGACCGATTAGGGAGGATGGATAGAGAGTTCTCTGGTAGTGGTACCAGGTCCAAAATATCCGGTACCAATAATGAGGGGTGACCGATGGCGAGTTTTCTGGTAGTGGGACATAGGGATGCCTCGTCCGTGGATC
>CM014272.1:121494-139273 GCA_004135705.1 Alloteropsis semialata | reverse complement strand
TTTTGGGTGCTTTGCATTGTTACCTTTCGGTTCGTGGACAGAATCCAAGGACTTGATAGATCGTTCGATCAAAGCATGATGAAAAAAGATCGATCAAATCATGGCGATATCATATCGTGACCGATTTGCTTCATCCGAATATATGGTATTTGGCAGTCAAACAGTTGACACGGCTACAGAGCGATATATACCAAGTCAACGAAGCAGAGAGAAAGGAACCAGAGTTACCAAGCATATGCGGCCTTCTTTTGCCTCGCTCTAGCTTCTATGTCATCCAAATAATTACTCTATTTGTTCTTAAAAATATGCGACATTCACCGTACCCGTTGTATATATTCAAGGATGGAGGTAATACAAACTTTTAATGTGCTATATATCTTCACCATGACCGTACCATGATACCCTTTCAGAGCCTTTCACAAATTTTTAATGTGTTGTAGATTCATGCATTGGTTATGAGAACCTTTCAGAGCCTAAAAGGCGCTCTGGTGATGAAATCTGTTCACCAGGAATCAATAATCCACTTGCTACTCAAAGTTTGGCAAGAAAGTCAACATTAACAAGCACATGAAAACAGAAGTACATATATAGTACATTTGACGTGCTACTCGAGTTTTGGACATGCATGAATGATGATCGAAGAATCTCACATGTAAATTAAAATTAATTAACCTGGGCTAATATAGTAGTAATATACCCCGCCCATCTCCATGAGAGAGCATGCAGTGGCAGGAGTAGCATGCAGCTGGCCGTGTACGATACCTGAATGGGGCCGTGCATGCTTCATATGATTAACCACATGATAGCTGCGGACAGCCGTACATTTATGGCTAGCAGTAATGCATACTGCCTCGCCACAAATGATAGTCAGTCAGTTTAATTATGAGAATCAGTTATCATGAATGCAGTTATTATTATTATTATTATTATATATATATGCCCTCCTCCACCTGTTATTATTATGAATAGTATTGATCTTATGCATATTATTAAGCCTTTTTCATCAGCAAGCCACCACCATGAGCCCACCAAACTACAGAGGCAATGGTTTTTAACTTCAACTTAAGTAGGCAACTAACTCAAATTTTCAAGCTAGTATATACTACTCCAACAAACGACAAATAAAACACCAAAATTTTGGAATGGAAAACTCTTCAATTAATTTTTACCTTTCTATAAAACCAGACTCTTTTGACTCGAAATTGATCCTCCATACCAATTAAGGAGCATATATAGTGGCTAGATTGAGTCACTCGGAGAATGCAAAGTGCTTCCACAAGGTGTTGATTAATTGGTGTAGCTCGTGTGGGTGCAGATATAAAGGAGGATCTTAGTGGACCCCAGCAGGAGTTATGCGTGTTGGTAAATTAAAAAATTACAAAGAAATGCTTAAATTCTCTTGTGAGCTTGCGAATCAAGCAACACAAAAGGTGTTGAAGAGATCAAAGCCAATTCAGAAACAATCAAGTATTACCTGATTACATGTAATAGACTCATCAAATTGAGTTAACCGTGTAGCCTCTCGTAGCGTCAAGATCACTTAATTGCATTGCGAATAGACTACACACCTTATTAGTTAGCATGCATTTGTTCGTTCAAAAAAAAAATTAGTTAGCATGCATTTAGACAAACAAATTAAGTACCATCAGTGTGAAATTAACCATTCTATATATTTTGTATGATGAGAGCAATGTTGGCATTAGCTAGCTTGCATGATTAAATTTAGGGGGACAATAACTCGTGTAGAAGTAATTTAGAGTCGTGGACTTCATTTACCAACCTTTTAGCCAACTACAAGAGCTTGCTTGTGCGCGTATGCAACTAACAAAATAATATATGTATGGTGAAATTAAAATGAATACGAGAAATATGTTATAAAATTATCGATGCAATTGCGTGAGATATATATGATTACTTTGCGGTGAATATAGATGCCGTCTTGGAGTAGAACAGTTCCAACAAGAAGTGAACCACCCGCATCAAAGTGTAGTATATGATAATTTGAAAAATACAGTAATACATCACATGATCATAGAAAAATTGTCATGAAAATAGCAGCTGTAAGATAGGTTAGGTATCAATCTAGAAGCTTAATGCTGCTGTTTTGTCAAATCCAAGGGCTGGATTGGACAAAGCGCCGTGGTCCATTGGTCTTGCACATGACAAGAGGTTTTGATAGGGTTGCACGAACGTCTTGTGAAGATCACTTGCCATATTTGGGGACTGGTGGCACCATAAGTCCTCCTTGGGTGTTCCTTCCCGCCAACAAACTTTCCAATTCTAGCTCCAAAGGACAAGAGATTAATTACGAGTGTGTTACATTGCATCTGTGTAACTCTCAGAGAGTCTTGATCAAGATTGTCATCCACACCATCGAGCTTAAACCGCAACCACACACAAGTCTTGCACTGACAAAGGCAAGACATAGGTGCACCCCCTCTCGTTGTACTACGCGAAGCATTTATTTTCGCCCGCTCAACCTCCCCACATAGATTCAGCTGGAAGTTATTTAAATTGCTAGTGTGAAATATTTACAAGATATATTAAATTTCCCCATCAACAATTATGGCACTGGTACATATTTATATTATAATAACAAATTTTATGTCAGTCGTAGAATAAATCGTCAACAAAAATATTCCTTCAATTTGAGTGATAATGGTACCGACAAGATGATGGGACAAACTCTGAGATGGTACGGTACTTATTTACAACCATGACAACCATGACCAGTATGAAATATACTCTGACAGGAAATAATTAAAATGTTGTGGTATTTCAACGTGCTTAAATTATCGTCTCTCTTTTATATATATACACATATATTAACACTGAAGAAATTAAATTGCTACTGTGCTGCTCATTCATCAACTTGCAGTACCGGGTCCATGAAGTTATGGCATCGACCAAGTGCAGCGCAAGGGATTGAGGGCCCACCTGGGAGAGGCAGAAAGGGACTTCAATCTACACCATGTGGTGGTGCCTGCAGTCGTCAACGTACCACCGGCATGGGCAGTGATCCAATGGATGGATATGGATCATGTGCATATCTTAGCCTACTGATCGACCATCAGTTGGGCACAGCAGACACTACACAAAAAGCCATGTAGAGCCCAAGAAAAGAGGGGCACAAAAGATAATGTAGCTAGGGATCAAAAATGTCCGCCACGTTTGCGGAACGACGTACGTGCAGGGGATATACTATATATATAGAACCGTAACTTTTGGAATCCATGGATTATTACACGGAACGTAGAAGTGCAATATGTACTTTGTAAATCCACCGTTATTATTAGACAAGCAACTAAACAAGATAAAAAACCACTAACTATTTCATGTAGTAACTATTGTCCAAGTCTTATAAAGCAAAGTTTTTCTTGCTGCCACAATTATTTTAAGACCAGCAGCAGTGAGTTATAAAGCCAAACAAGCTCATGTCACATTACATTAGATAGGTCACCCACTTGTCCTCCCCTTTTACCCCAAACTGTCTTATCTGTCCTTACATTTCACATCTATCCCAACCCTTCAGTCATCCACTACTACCACACCATCTGTAAGAAATGAAAAACAAAATGTTATAAAACTGGTTCAAGACAGCCGAAAATTATTGAAGAGTTCTTTTACGGTACTCCATACTACTCTATACTAGTGTCTAAGAAGGACTAGTATGAAAAGATCGTACGGTTTAGATTAATTGTATACTACTAGAAACTTTAACTGTAGTATAGTAGTATACAGTGGGTACACTTTGATCCTTGATATATATTTTTGCATTTTTAATCTCTAATTTTATTTTTATCTAAGTAAAATTACTAAACTACCCCTTACTTATGGGGGTCTATACTATATACCACTTGTTGGTAGTTATTGGTTTCATTTAAAATAACTTGGAGGCATAATAAGTATAAAAGTTTGTTTCATTGTTAACTAGTAAGTCTTACCAAGTTTGTTTATATACCAATCTTTGTCAATGAAGCCTGCAAGAAACCGGTACTGCAGACTGTAGCAGTGAAAATTTAGTGACTGCATACATGAACAATTTAGTGACTGCGTGCGTGCAGATCTTTTGCAGGTGGACAATTTATGAGAGCAGGATTTGCACACGATCGATGTGTACATGTTTGTAGGATAGGCATGATAGGAGGGTATCTCCCACCCACTCATTGTTGCAATCATAACATTTCTCAGCTCAGCTATAGCTTAGCCTAGCTACCCCTCTCCTCTCCTGCATAATATTGCTGCTTCCACACACATGAGCCACCACAACAAATAAAACCACTGATGCTATATCTATTGCTTTGCTTGCCCCCACACGCCCTCTCTCTCTCTCTCTCTCTCTAGATCTCTCTCTCTCTCTCTCTCAACGCGAAAAGAAAAGAGGAAAGTAGGATAGCTCAATCTCTCCTTCCTCCCCCTACTTTCTTTCTCAGTCTCTCTCCCTCCCTCCCTCCCTCTTTCTCTCCCTCTCTCTCTAAGCACACACATATATACTCGAGATATATAAATTGGTAGGATGTTGCAAACCTAGCCTCTGCTGCCTTTCTAGCTGAAAACTTTCCTGTTCGTCTTCCTCCTCGTTGCTGCTTGCTGGGAGAGTACTGTTCCTCACAAGGTGAGGCGAGGCGGCGGCGGCGGCCGATCGAAAGGAATGTCGGCCCAGATTGCGCCGGCGGATCATGTGTGCTATGTGCACTGCAACTTCTGCAACACAGTTCTCGCGGTAAGATCTATCTATATGTTGCCTGCATATGATCTCTCTAGCTAACTCTCTAATCTCTCCCTCTCAAGCTCTCTCTTTTCCCTTTCTCTGTCTATGTAAATCTTCAAGAGAGATTAATTGCTGAAGTGACTGCACTGGGAGAGTACTTCACGGCCTCACCCACACAATTATTGGCCGGTTCTTCTGATTTGCTACACTTTTTGATTGGATTTTCCGTGATTCTTTTTGGTTAATTGGTTGCTTGGAGAAGAATCTCTACAAGAACGAAAGGAGAGACAATCAGACCTTTGATCTCCTGCTGCCTTTATGTCTGCTTGTTCAATTTCTTCAAATTTCGTTCCTAATTTTCTCTTTGAAACTCCCTTTTTATTCTGTTGTTTCTTTGTTTGAAGCCATGGTGCATGCGACACGCATCGATTAAATTTCTAGAGATCATTCAAGTATAAAATACTTCCCAAAGTTTTCTTGATTTATTTTGGGTGCTATGGACATGATATTTGTGCTATTCCAGCAAAATTTCTGCATTTCCCTTGTGTTGCACCCCCTTGAATCCTGATTTTAATAACAGATTTACTCCTTCTCAGTGGACAGTGTTCCACTATTCAGAAATCAAAGGCAACTGTAGTACTGTTTAGACATGCATGTGCAAGATTGAATTTTACTTGCATATATATGAAAATCTTCCAGAAAGAATTATATATATATACACGGCTACGTGGACATAATTGCACATATGTAGCAAGAAAAGAGGTTTCAAAAACCAAACAAATTGTTTAGTTTCATGTTGGTTAATTCATTCCTTTCTTTTCAAGTTCTTTAAATTTTCTGAGAAGTCTCCAGATTTATTTTCTGATATCCATTTTTTCAATATATGATTCCTGTGTCTAATTGTACACGTATACAATTTGAGTAGCCTTAATTAGCAACATGGAATGATAAGAATCATTTTAATATTATGAAGCTGCTTAAGTGTATATATCTCCCTGCAGCTCCTGCTGCTATTTCTTTACTTCATATTACACAAACCGGGCTCGTTAGACGACTCAAAGACGAAGAACTTAGTGGGGGAAATGATAGAATGAATTCTAACCTAGCTGCTAAATCATTTCCATATATCTTCTTAATCATCTAGCCAGTTTTCAAGATCTATGATTTATATTTACCGAATATATGTCGTCTTTCTATTGTCCCTGTCTCTCTTCTTCTTTTGCACTGAACTAGTACATATCCGCCTTCTTTGTCTTTTTTTCTTATTTTCTCAGTTCTGTTTTCTTATATATTATCTTTGGCGTACAAAATTTTAGAGCAAAAAGGGGTCGACTTTAGTCTTTAGATATGCTTGAAATATTCAGGAAGGATTTCTTGTAGGAAGATATTTGATATATATACAAAGGCAAGACTACACTGCCCTATACATGATATTTGAGGGAAAATAAGCAAGATAGCCTCATAGTTGCATTGATTAAGCATGCAATGAACAATTGTGCATATAGTACTACCTAGTATACAAGGAATGAAGGGAAACTACTGAATAGAGTAATATAGAGAGGAAGTTTTTAGATCATGCATGCTTCACTTTGCATTATGTACATCTATATCTTGAGATGTGTTATATACCCGTATCTGTGGATCAGTGTTACCTTGAAATTCCTTATTAATTGGTTGCTAATAATGTATTGCCATTTGTGTTGACCTAGGATGGAAAGGTTCAATTTGATCCAATCCTCGTTTATAGCTTCTAGCTAGTAACCTATTTGTGCTTAAGATCATACATGCATCAACTTAGGTATATATAGATCATATATATGGCATATGGACGTACGTATATAACTCCTTTTTTGACATCTTGTGTTCATTGATTCATGCTCAGTTGGCATGAACAAAGTGATATATATGGTGACATTTCAGTGGTATGCCGTATGCATGTAGTGGTTCCCTGAACAACAATCAGAGCTAATACTAATCAGCTTGCATATGTAGACAATGAATTGATGAGAGATAGATGATATATCACTGTACATGAGGTACTAGAAAGACACCTTTGCATGCTTCATTAGCTTAATACATCATAAGGGTGCACCAAGTTTGGCAATATCTTTGGGAGCATTGAAAGATATGGGTGCCCTGATAGTCGCCGGGGTCTCTTGAGGACGCCTAATATGTCCAGCATGGTTTTGAATTGGACTTACCACCTTGTCTCTAAGATGAATTGAATTCAACTAAAACTAACACGCCCATAAATTGAATTCAATCAAAGCTAAGTGTGCTAGGGCGCGGCTTGCTGTAAGACAGATTTTAACAAAAAATTCTGCAAAGATTTCCTAAATGAGTTATCTAGTAAGCTAGCTATTCCTCGGAAAATAATAGTTACGAGCTTAATATTAAAGTTGTTCCTTAAAACAAGAACAGAAGCAAGGAAAAACATTATTCTAAACCAGATCAAGCAGCACCTTGTACTGTGTTGCTGATCACCAAGCAGCATGTGAGTTTGCATGAAGTGGGTTTGCATGAAGTGTCACTATCTTTGCCTCTCTATTGCCTTCACTATTTTATCATCTCTGTGGCCAATGAGCTAGCATGCTCGATATCTATCCTTGCATAGTTCAGTGCTATCTAGTACATCATATCACACACCATCTCATCACGCTCTTAGCTTGTGTATCTGATCAGGCACACACAGCAGCAGCATGGCAGCAATCCATCCATCTTGGCCTTTTGTGTGTGTACATGTGCATGGGCTAACACACCTACATACACAATCATTGGTAGGAGTCATCCATGGACTTTTATTTATTCATTCTTTTGGGAGTGTGTGCCCAGAAAGATGGTGAATAGATAGATATAATACAATCAAACTGAGACATGTTTTAAACCTAGACACTATCAGATATTCAGATTGTGTGTGTGAGCCTATGAGGTACTCCCAAGAGAGAAGCATGGGAAACAAGAGAACAAAAGTGATCAGCATGCAGGTGTTAGAAAAGTGAGAACCATCAGCATGCTGCAATAGCAACAAGCTCTGATAAAAGTCATGTATTGGACCAGCAGGCAGCAGCAGCTTGATGATATGATGCCGCTGGTTAAAGTGACAACCACAAAAGTAGGGCTAGAAAAGGGTGAAAAGCTACCTGGTGTGAATCTCACTCCAGTCCTTTTCGATCTACCTTGATATTTGATTTTTCTCATTTGTTTTCCTTTGGACATGCATGCTCTTTCTCTCGATGCTGGAACTTGCTACTGTTCACTACGAGCAAGCTCTCTCTCGCTCTCGCTCTCTCTCTCTCTCTCATGCTGATATTTGACCGTGATTGCAGGTGAGTGTACCAGGAAACAGCATGCTCAGCATCGTGACAGTTCGATGTGGACACTGCACAAATCTATTGTCAGTGAACCTGAGAGCACTGATGCACTCACTCCCAGAACAAGATCATCAGCTCCAGGTACTGTAATCTGAAAACATCACTGCACAAACAAATGTATCTTTTCCTGCTTTTTTTTGCTAATAAATAGCACAGACAAGTATTGAAAATCGACATGATTCATGGATGAGTTTACAAACTCATGTTGAGGTGAAGTACAGGGACAGTCGCGTATGCCTATGTACAGTACATTGTCTGAAAGATCAGCTTGATATAGAGGGATCCTATGCGTGGAACGGTGTGCACTGGTGACTGAGAGAAACAGTGGTTAACCCTGCATTAATCCATGTTGTCGTCTGCGCTTGTGACTTACTCACTCCCTCCATTCCAAAAAGAATGCAACTACATGTTGCATGCCAGTTAAAGTGGTTTACGTTTGATCAAATTTCTAGTGAATTGTATTCATATCTATGGCTCTAAATAAATTTATTATAAAAATATATTTATAATTAATCTAATAATATTTATTTGATACCATAAATATTGATAGTTTTTTTATCTATAATTGATCAAACTTGAGATATCAAAATATGATATTGTGCTAGAATTCTATTATTTTTTGGGATAGAGGGAGTACCTACACGATGGCAATACTGTCCAAAAACTCTCTAGCTGCTGGCAATTGGCCTGCAATAGCTGCTGGCTGGTAGCAGGAACGCAACGCATGCACAAGTCACTTCGATGTCTATTTTGAACAGTGCTACACGTACAAATCAAGACGTACGAGCACTGCTACGTTTGGTACATTTTGTCTAGAGAAGAGGATTTTACAGCACCGCCATGGAATTTTACTGTTTTGCTAGCTCTACATCGCCTTGCCTTACTTCTTAATTAACCTAGTCAACTGTTTGTTGCACTGGCCTCATTGTTTTGGCGTCATATAAAAACTAACCTAATAATTAACTAGAATATAATCTCATAAATTTTGCACCCCAGAAATCGTTTGTGGTTATTAACTTGTGTTAATTCAGTTGTTTGATTCCCAGGAGAACATCAAGGTTCATAACTAACCTAATAATTAACTAGAATATAATCTCATAAATTTTGCACCCCAGAAATCGTTTGTGGTTATTAACTTGTGTTAATTCAGTTGTTTGATTCCCAGGAGAACATCAAGGTTCATGGCATCAATGGTGTCTCACGTGATCAGTCCAGTCATTTGGAGTTTGGTTCTTCGTCCTCAAAGTTCCGACTGCCTATGATGTACTCGCCACAAAACGAGAACCACCTGCTGCAGGAACAGACGCTAAATGCTCGCCGTAAGTTGCATTTCTTTATCTGGAGACTGATGAGCATGTAAAAAGTTAGAAAGTATTTACAAACCTATATATGAGCATACCTTTTTAGTTTAGAGCTGCATGCAATCATGGGCCGTCAATCAATTTTGGCTTGATTATTTTGTTTTCAAATCCTTGCTTGAAACAACAGCTCCAGAGAAGAGGCAACGGGTTCCATCGGCGTACAACAGATTCATCAAGTGAGCTAAGATTTAATTTCCTTCGATTCATCAAACTTGCAAGTTATGCATTAGAAAATTGCATTCTTTATATATTTTTATAGTTTTCTATGGAGGTATTAAACATTGAGTACATTTATAATCACGCAGGGAAGAGATCCGCAGGATAAAGGCGAACAACCCCGACATTAGCCACAGGGAAGCCTTTAGCACAGCAGCCAAGAACGTAAGCATCATCCATCTATTCCTATAAATATTTCATTTTAGGTTGAAATTTTCTTTTCCAAGAACATGTAATTCTAGTCACATAAGAACTTGTGATGCTTATGCTAAATATTTTAGTGAAAACTTAGACTTGTCCACGTTTGGAACGTGCCCTTCCATGGCATGGTTCTGACCTTTGAGACAATGTTTTTTTACTTCTCTCACCCTTTCATGTTCCCATACCCCAACCCTCTTTAAGTTCACCACCTCAACTTCATCCATCTTTTTTTTAATAAACGTGCATATATATTTGTGTTTACCATAGGTGGAGTACTGAATTTATAAGAGTCTCTTGAGAAATTTCAATGAAAGAGGGAGAGTAATAAATCAATTAACATTAATTCTTTTACATATTGTTGCAGTGGGCACACTATCCAAATATTCATTTTGGGCTGAGCCCCGGCCGAGAGGGTGGCAAGAAGCTCGCCGATGAGGCTGTCTCAGTCACTCCGGCGCCTAAGAAGATCCAAGGTCTCTACTGATAGATGTGAGGGCTTGTCAACTGGATGCAAGAATTAATACCACAAATTAAAATATACTGTGAGTAAAGAATTAAGAGGAAAGGGGGAAATTAAGTTTCTACCTTATTTATGGGTGAAAAAACTTGTGAAGAGATGTTGGTACATAGTAGCGAGTGATAAGTGGTGGGAAGTGAAACATGAATTGCTATTAGGTGCTCGGTCGAACTGAGACGACTTAATAATAAATCATTTTACCATATTGTTATTGTGTGTGAAAGTTTTGAAAACAATCTCTCTTGATATAGAGAGAGGAACTGATTGTTCAGTGCAGCGCATATTTTAGCTTTTTAACTGATATATATAACTGTGCACTGAAAATGCAGTCATTTTTTGTTTATTGACAGAGCGCTCACATTATTAAGTTCTATATGCAGGGGAAAATCCTATATATAGGGTAGTTTACTATTTTTCTATCACTTAGGGCGTCTAAAAAATTGCTGATCCTCCATTTTTTTCTCCCTCATGTTGCTTCTTCTTTTTTTCATTCTTTTCAGCTTAGGACCTCACTTAATTAGGTCCCATTCTCTTGTGTATAAGGTCACCAAATATAAAACTGAAGACCCCCCTTATTCCCTACACTATGGATCCCCCTTAGTGCTGTTATCGATCTTCTTCTTTTTCAAAGACACAAGTGTTGTGTCAAATTTTTATAGAGCAGAAGGGCAAATATGCCTAAAAATGTTCTACATGATACACCAATTTTTATTTTTTTTTGTGAAAATGGTACACGCCAATTTGTGGGTCGTTGTTGATTATAAAAACTAGACACACATTAGCAAATCTATCACATCTCCAGATGGATTGTTCATTAATGACCTAGACATTTTTTTTAAAAAAAAGAAAATAACGAGGATCTAGTGCATACCAATAATCCTTTCACAAGCGAGAAGATCTAGTGTTTACTAGGCTTAATATGTTATGTGAGTGAGTGTTTGATGTGTACGATCTCTCGATCTCAAACCTGCTGTGTATGGTGTCTATGGATAACCAAGATGTGTTAACTAGGACAAATTAAGAGCCAGTCATCATCTGTAAAATTGTAGGTAGTGGATGACTGGACCACGTATAGAGAGCACGCGTGCCTTTTACGTCCAGCTGCCGACCTGCCGTGTAGGCTGCTTCTTCTGAAGTCTGAATGAGCAGTGCATCATGTTTTTTTATGTCATATAACATCTCATCACATCAATCAGTGTGACAACTGACAACAAGTTGGTACCAGACCTAGAGTGCAGTAACATGTCCATCACTGCAGGCTGCAAAACCACCTAGCTCTCAAATTCCCAGAGTAAAGATCGAGGAGGGTGAGATGAGAGAAATTGGTAGTGTTTTAAATTTCTGGCTAAAGGTTTTATTTAGCGGCCTGGCTCTGAAATAGCTAATTGCAAAGCTAGCTAATTGCAAAGCTAAATGGTGCTATAGCCTGCTAAATTATACTTGATAATACAAATAGTTGTACCTTCCTCAAATGCTATAGACTTCTATAGCGACAATAATTATAGCGGAGATTTGAAACTTCACATATGTGCCATGCAGTGCATGTGGATCACGATGAACAAGCATGGATCATCAGTAAAAACATGCATGCATCCTTGCTCATAAATAGAAAAGGAGATGATACCAGTAGTAGTAAGAGCAACTCCAACAAACTGAGAATATGAATTCCCTTTCCCTATAATTCAGATTAAAGGGAATTGAGATGCAAAAATCATCCTCCAACGGATTCCTTTTTTAATCCCCTTTCCCTATAATTTTTTCTCAATCCCCTTAATCTTCTCCTCAATCCCCTAAAGAAAGGGGAGCCCCTCCTCTCCCCTTTCCTCTTGTTCAGCCCTCCCGTCCGCGTCCGAGCGTTCGCCCGACGCACGGCGCCTCCCGTCCGGCAAGACGGCCAACGCACGCCGCCTCATGTCGTCCGCCCTCCGCCGCTGCCCGGCGCACCGCCGCTGCTCCTGCCTGACCCGTCGCTGCTACCCGTTGACGCTGCGTCGCAGCTGTCGGCCGCGTCGCAGTAGAACTACTGCGACGCTGTGTCGCCGAGGAAGTAGAAGAGCACGAGCAGCTACAGCGCGAGCGCAGCACCGCCCAGCCACGGCGCGCACCTGAAGCCGCAGTAGAAGAGGCACAGGTAGTCGAGGTACCCGCGCGGCACGCACGGCGGGTGCCCCGCCGACGACAGGTACCGGCACCGCGTGCCGTGGTCCGGCAGCGAACGCAGCTCCGTCTCACGGCTCGTCGTCCCCACCGCCTGATCCTGGTCCTGTCCCAAAAAGGAAGGTTGCGCTGCGATCGCCGGAGAAGTGCCGAAGATCCCCGCGTCGTGGTGGCGCGTGGCCACGAGGAGGACGGAGAAGACGAGCACGAGCACCAGGAAGGAGGCGGTCGCCACGACGGCGGCGGCGGCATTGCGCCGGCACTTGAGGAGCCTGTGCAGGAAAGCCATGGGGAGTTGACAGTGAGGCAGCTAGTAAGCGGGCTCCGGTGGTGGTGAGCTATGAGCCTATGATGCCATGGATGATGGATGCAATGAATTGGGAAGGGAACAGTAGTCTGCAGCAACAGCTTGTCCTGGTCCAGGCCCTGGACCTCTCTGGTCTCTCTCTCGCTCTCTGTGTTCTTGGCTTGTTGGTCGATCGATAGAGAGAGAAGAGAAGAGAAGGGAGTTTCGATTTGTGCTCGTGGGAGAGTTAGTGTGGAATTTGGCAGGAAGACGTTGCTATTGGGGAAGAAGGAGGAGAAGAAGAAGGGTAGGAGAAGGAAGGACAAGTGGTAGCTCAGGAGGTCCCCTGCTCTGCAGGTGAGCTGCTGAATCAGCTCGAGCGTGATGCAGCTGTCAGGCAGTGGCAGCGCTCGCCGCGGCCGGCAGGGGGACCGCCGGCGCGTCGGGCAGAGCCGCCGGCGCGTCAGGGTTCATTTGCGTCGGCACAGGAGGATTTCTCTGTCGTGCGTTTTTGGCCCACGGGGAAGGCACTCAGCCCAATTTTGGCCCACAGAGGAAGGCCCATGGTAGAAAAGAGAGAGAAATAATTAAAGGGGAAAGGAGAAAGGGGATCTGCTGCAGCACATCTTCCCAATATTCTAAAAATGTGAAAGGGGATTCCCCTTTAACCAGATTAAAGGGAAAGGGAAATGGGGAGCTGTTGGAGTTGCTCTAAGCTAGCTTGCAGCCGCAGTGACGGATCAAACATGCAGTAGTCACACTGACGCCATTGGATTGCCCCCAAGCATGCATGCTCTCGGCTTGATACCAGCTGTGGCAGAACCGCCCAAATTAAACCGGCTTAAGTGCACTAATCATCATTTTTACCACGAATCCAGTCACCGTGCACTTAAAACGGCGTAATTTGACAGTCTGTCGGGTAACTCCCGATTCAACCACATGTTGAGCATAAGGACCGAAACAGTACACCAGATATCTCATTCGAAGATGAGCATAGATAGTATGAGTACAACAGAGGTTCATATTACAACACAAGAAAAGTCTTATACAAGCCAAGTTTTTCAAGCCCTAATTAAACATAAGAAGGACTAAGGTAGCTACTCATCGAACTCCTCAACTTCCCATCCTTCAGCATCACGACCATGGTATTTAACACAGCAAGGACAAAACTCAACATTATTATGCCCTGAAAGAATTAAGCAACAAACCCTGAGTATTTACTACTCAGCAAGACTTACCCGATCTAAATGACTCTAGCATGCAAGCTTTTGGCTGTGGGTTTATTTTGCTCTACAGCTTACTAATAATTGATTCTATTTTCAAGGTTTTAGCATCCAATTAGTGGGGTAATACTAACTTCTATGTTTGCCATCCAAACTACTATCAAGCAATTCAAACCATAATTTCCATACCTTCTTTCAATCAATCATTTCTTATTCCCGTTTACTTCCATTATGTCGCACTGTGACAGAAAGACCAAGGTCCTCTTATCTGAGAGGTACAGCGAATCGATCCGAATTTAACCTTGCAAGGTAGATCTAATCACACGACACGTACGCGCCCCGTCGGACCGTACATGGCAACCGTTCCCTATATGCACCCCGCATAGGCGAACTGCCCTGTAATCCGGGACCGCTAATCCCCACCGATACCAACGCCGGGTCAGCCATGAGTTACTGACTAGCACCACTGAACTATCAGTATCAGTTCACTCTACCAGTTTGCATATAGGTACGTAGGTTTACCGGGTTCAACTACCTCTTACTACCGGCATGTGATTAGTACAGTTCACCCCCAATCAATGTGCCACATGAACGACTTCCTCTTTAGTAATAAACCATCAAACCCATACTTCTCTTTAAAAGCGAAACCTTATGTCTCGCGAGTGACGGTAATTACTCGACTTCTACCGAACTTATTTAAGCGTAGCAACTAACGAATCTAAACTAGTATTTGACCAGGTGCCTATGGAATTATGCATCTATGGTTCCATACAACTCCTAGAACCTAAATGCACATAGATACTTAAGTAAAGCATTGCATGGTTTTGAAAATAGGGATTATGCTCCGGGGCTTGCCTTGCTCAAAGATTTGCTCCTCTGGACCTGGGGCTGAGTCTGGTGGTTGCTCGTCAAACCCTTGCTGCTCCTGGGATTCAGCTACTAGCTCGTAGGTGACCCCGGCGGTTTCTAAACGAATAAAGATGCAGTGCATGAGATGATGCATGAGTGTTTAATTTACTTTTCTCAATTTACTTCCTTCATTAACTCCCATGAAGCAAAAGAACATGGTGTGTGTACTTAAGAGTTTAGCAGCATATGCACACATGTGACATGACTATACCTTTTACTAGTGGTGTTGGTTACTTTTAACTTCAATATATTCAGAGCCTCTGCTGTATATAAACTATGGTGGTTAGTATAAAAGCAACATCTTTTATTTATGTACTTATGTGATAACATAACCTATTTTACCTAGTTATACAAGATGCACCTATTTAATTATTTTAAGGTGAAAATGGCAATTATATTATGCTAACATTTTCATGGATAGGAAATAAACCTTATGCCTACAAAAATTTATCTTAACATTTTATCACCTTTTTATGATTTCTATGTATTAACAAAGTTAATAAGCATTACTTGACATGAATTAAAATGTACATGTAAAACTTAGTTTATATATGATTATATATTTTTCTTGGATAGAACTTTGCATGATGAATCCAACAAAATTTAGTTTGTATTTTTCTCATTTTTCTGTGATTTTATATGTATTTTACCATCTAATACTCATTGATTTTATTAGAAAAGTTTAAAAAGGGTTCATGGCCGGCACTTGGCTCGGCCCGGCCCAGCACCGCGCGCGGCCCGGCCCACAGGCCGGCTCGGTCCATCGACCGGGCGGCCTAAAGGCCCGCGTGGCCGAACGGCTTAAGGCCTATGTGGCCGATGGCCGACGCGGCCCGGCCTCTTCCTCCCTCCCCTTCTCACCTCTCTTCCCGACGGCGGCGGCGGCGCGGCGACGATGCGGCGGCGACCGAGGCGAGGAGAGAACCCGGCGAGGAAGGCCTTCGTGCCAGGTAAGTCTCCTCCCTCCCTTGCTTCTTCCCTCCTTCCTCTGCTCTCTCTTTTTCCTCGCCCCTGCTAGGGTTAGGGTCCGGCGGCGAGGAGCTCGCGGGGTAGTGGGGAAGGGCGGTGGCCGGCGGTGAGGCTGGAGAGGGGGATGAGTGGAGCGGTGTGGGGTAGAATGGGGTACGTGGGGCCCCTTTTATAGGCTAGGGATGTGTGGTGTGTGTGTGTGTGTCGCCGGCCGAGGGATGAATCGAGCCGGCGGCGAGGTGGCACGGGGAGCAGTGGCTGCGGGAAGGAGGCGCGTGCGCGTGGCCCGGTGAGCAGGGCGCAATGGCGGTCCGGGGGAGATGGTTCGGCGTTTGGGGAGCTCGGGGGCGACGCGTGGCGCTCGGGTGAACTTCGCCGGCGAACCGGGGTACGGCGGGGTGTGTGTCGGGGCGGCGGTGCTCATGCAGGTTGGCCGCGTGGTGAGGTGGTGGGGCCAGGGCGCGACGGCCCGGGCTGGTCGGCGCCCCGTCACGGCATGGCGAAGCCGTGCCGTGACGGCCTTCCCCTTTCTTTTTTTTTAATTTTTTGAACTCAAATTGAAATTGAATTCGAATTGGAAATTTGAAATTCATTTTGGATTTTGGAATTCCACATCCATTCAAATACGTGCCCAACTGTCAGAAGTGTACGCGCATGGTAACAAATCAGGGGCAGCAGGCTAGCTCTGCCCATCAGGTATTCAGGTTCAGTGCCGCTGCTGAGGTTAATTCCGGCCAGGGCCGGGCACATGGCGACATGGCATTAACGCCGGCCGCATCTCCGGCCAGCCGGCCGCCCGGGGTCCCCCTGCTGCAGGAAACGTCCGCTTCCGCGCGGCCCCCGGGCGACGACGACGACGACGACATTGCAGAGGAGATGCCTGAATTCTGAAGAAGAGATGCCCTATCGATCAGAATTCAGACACTGCAGGTGTCGAATTAAAGCCCCGTCGTTGCAGGATTTGCAGTTGCAGGGTAACCAACAAACGCAGTGAATTTGCCTAGTATCTCGGTAGTATATATATATTTGTCGAATTCGGAGCAGGACTGCATCATCAGGAGGTGGGTCGTCGGTACTGCTATCTCTGAATCACGTGCATGCATTCAAGAACAACGAACGCTGCCAATATGCATCCGGACAGTATACTGTTTTACCCTAATCACTACGACTACAGTCTACAGTATGCAATACTAGGAGTACTGACTATACACAGTAGCCTGTCCCATGCTATACCGTTGTAGACTCCGACAATTCATACACACTGATGCCGCGACGCCGGGGAAGACGACAAGCGACGGACGCAATGCATGGCCCTGGCCCTGGCTATAGTGGTGGAGAGCACCAAGTACGTCCCACGATGTACAGCATGTGCATTCATCATACACTATGCTGCACTCATGAAGAAGGGGACTGAATCAAGTTAACCTTTGACTCCTTGAGCTTGGTAAACATGCGTATAGTATGTTCTTCTTTGCAACATATTTACAACTTCTTGGAGCAAATAAAGTGAAACGATGATACAACTTCATGTAAAATGGTGCAACGTTTGAAACTTGTTGGACCAAAGTGAAACGACGATACAACTTCATGTATGATAGATGTACTTTAGTCTCTTTTTTTCTAGAAAATATTGGTTTTAGAGATTCTTGGCTGCTGTCCAAATTAGACTATACAAGCCGTAAAAAAAATATGGAGAAGAATAATAACTCTCGGCCATTCTCAGGAACAAACACTTGGTGTCTGAGGAGGATATAGTCTCTGTTTAGCAGCCTAGAAGGGTTCCAGTTCCAAAAATTCTTAGTTAGACCATTCGGAACTAGGTATTGACGCCTAAAAAAATCAAGCGTTCAGATAATTT
>CM014272.1:94378-119433 GCA_004135705.1 Alloteropsis semialata | reverse complement strand
CACGGGCGGGGACCGCCGCAGCCGCCGCTCCTCCTCCGGCGACGCCACCGCCGCCGACGCCGACGCGCATCGCCGGTGCTGCCGCCGCCGCTGCTCGTGCTCGCTTGCCCTGGGCTCGGCCATCGTCGCCGGCGATCGCGCGCTGCTGCTGCTGTTGCTGCTCGTCTCCGTCGCCGCCGCCGCCGCCGCCGCCGTCAGAGACCGCGGCGCGGCGCCATCACCGGCGTCTAGATTCGTGCGGAGGAGGAGAGGGAACGGGCGGCCGGCCGAGAGTGGAGACGCATCCGCGGCGGAGGGCAGGGCAGGGCAAAGAGAAGAAGAGACGGCGGAGAGGCGGTTGCGGCGTGCGTGCGCGTATTATAAGCGGGTTCCGGGCCCCGTTTTGGATCCATCCGGGTTTCGCGGCTGGAAACCCGTTAGGCCGAAGGGGCGCCCGTCTCTGGTGGAGGGGAGAGCTGACCATGTGGGCCACCCCTTCTTCATTCTTAGTTCCTGCCCTGACGACACTGGGCACCTGATGTTAAAATTAGCTCCTGCTCATTTTTACAAGAAAAGCTCAGCAACACTGGGCACCTGATCCCCATTGCTTGTTCCTAGCAAAATAGAGGTTACATTGGTGGTGCCGGACTTCGATAGACGGCGACTTCTTCATCAGGTATGTCGCACGTCTTCAACCTTATTTTTTCCCGGGAAAGAAAGATGCTAGATCAACCTCTCATCCCTCGCCATTGGCCATGTTTGGATACAAAGGATTATGATCCGGAAAGAAAATCGCTAGATCAACCTCTCATCCCCGAATAGTGTTTTACTACGTCTTCTTTGGTTACAAATTAAAAATTCTCCAGTTGCCGCCTTGATCCCTTCTATAAATTCAACATTTTGCTCTTCTTCTACTTGATGCTATATGAATGAATGTCGGATATCGATCGCCGATGACTACTTCACCAGGTATATGTCGCACGCAATCGGCCTGTTTGATACAAAGGGGAAGGAAGAAAATCTCTTCCCAAATAGTCTCTTAGTACGTCTTCTTTGGTTACGAATAAAAAATTCTCCATTTGCCCCCTTGATTCCTTCCATGAATTCGTCATTGTGCTCTTCTTCTACTTGACATGTGAAATATGAATGAATTTTTAAATTTGATCCGATTTTATGGATTTCCTTGAAGCATGTAAATAAGATGCTGGAGGGGGAGGAATTTGTTGACCTGCGCGCACGTTGTGATCATGGAGGTAAAAATAATGGAATGGGAGCATAGATAGATATGGGTCTATTGTGGCGGCCACGTACGTGACGTGACGGTGCTTGATCGATGCCGCTATGTCTCGTGGACCGCAGAAGGACGGTGGCACCGGCGGCGCGCGCGGGCGGGCGGCGATGGTGGACGCCGGAGGGCGGGAGATGGATTCGCCGCGGTTCCGCGCGATCCTGCGCGCCACGAGCGGGCGCCGGAAGCGGGCGACCGACGTGAAGAGCTTCTCGCACGAGATGAGCGCGCGGGACGGCGTGCCGGCGATGCGCAAGATGGTGCGCGGCGGCGCCGGCGGGCTGGGCGGCGGCACGGCCCCCGAGGAGTTCATCGGCGCCATCCGGACCAAGTTCATCCGCCTCAAGGAGGAGGTGGACATCGAGCTGGGCGTCTTCGCGGGGGACCTCGTCGGCCTGCTGGAGCGCGACGACGACCAGCCGGAGGAGCGCCGCCTCGCGCTCGAGGACCTGCTGGTGGCGGCGCAGCGCTGCGCCGAGATGAGCCCCGAGGAGTTCTGGACCCGGTGCGAGGCCATCGTGCAGGGCCTCGACGACCGCCGCCAGGAGCTCCCCGCCGGGTTCCCCAAGCAGGCGCACACCCGCATCCTCTTCATCCTCACGCGCTGCACCCGCCTCCTCCAGTTCCGCAAGGAGGCCGCCGCCGCCGGCTGCCGCTACGCCGACGACAGCAGCAGCCAGCACGTGCTCGGCCTGCACCAGCTCAGCGACCTCGGCCTCTTCCCCTTCAAGGAGCTCGATGAGCGCAAGAGCACCTCCAGCCTCACCGAGCTCAAGGAGCGCCTCATCCGGCGGCGGATGCTCGAGCACAAGCACCTCACCCTCGACTTCTCGCCGGCGAGGATCTTCTCGGCCGGGGACGGGCCCTGCGGCGCTGACCAGTCCCCCAGCGGCGGCGGCAGGATGTCGTCATGGAAGAAGCTCCCTTCCCCCGCCGAGAAGAACAGCGCCAAGAATGCCGCCGACGCCGCCGCTCTCGTCACCCGGCAGCAGGGCAAGGCGACGAGCGTGGACGAGATCGTGGAGCGCGTGGACGCGGCGAGCATCCACCCCGACGGGCTCGCGTCCCTCGGCGACGGCGCCATGAGCCTGGCGGAGGTGCCGTCGCAGTACCCGGAGGCGCAGCAGATCATCGTCGACGGCAAGCCGCGGATGATCTGCCGGATCTGCGACTTCGAGATCCCCATGGCGTGCGCCGAGGGCCACTTCGTGGTGTGCACGCTCGCCGACCGCTGCGACGCCAAGGGCCACACCGCCGACCAGCGCCTGCTGCGCGCCGCCGAGGTGCTCGACCGCGTGCTCGCCTGCTTCGAGTCCCGGAGCCCGCCCGCCGGCGACAACAGGGCGAGCTCCTCGTCCGAGTCCGACGCGTCCTTCTCCAACGCCGACCACGACGCGCTGTCCCACCTGCTGACCGTGCCGTCCGCCGAGCTCTTCTCGGAGGGCGCGCTGACGCCGGCGTCGGGGAGCTTGCCGCAGTCGCCGCTGCTGACGCCGCGGACCAGCCACGCCGAGTCGCAGCTCACCGCCAGGCACAGGGCGTTCGCGGAGCTGGAGAACTTCCAGCAGATCGAGAGCCTGGCCGCCATCGCCCGCGGCATCGAGAGCATCAAGAGCTCCGAGTACAACTCGCTCGAGGACCTCAGCTCCTACCTCGAGGACCTCAACGCCGTCATCGACACGCGCAAGGTCGACGCCCTCGTCGTCGAGACCTTCGGCCGGAGGATCGCCAAGCTCCTGCAGTAATACCATAACATCTTCTTCTTTCAATAACGCACGCATAGAAATCTTCAATTCGTTCTCCATTGGTGATGAGACGTTCATGGTGCAGGGAGAAGTTCATGCTGCTGTGCGGGCAGATCGACGACATGAACGCCGCCGGCGACCAGCAGCAGCTGCACCCGATCGACGAGGAGGGGCCGATGGAGAACACGAGCGTGAGCTCGAGGACGAGCCAGGCGCTGAACGGGAACAACACCAACAGGTTCAAGGACCGGACGTCGATCGAGGACTTCGAGATCATCAAGCCCATCAGCCGCGGCGCGTTCGGCCGCGTCTTCCTCGCCAGGAAGCGGGTGACGGGCGACATGTTCGCCATCAAGGTGCTCAAGAAGGCGGACATGATCCGGAAGAACGCCGTGGAGAGCATCCTGGCGGAGCGCGACATCCTCATCAGCGCGCGCAACCCCTTCGTGGTCCGCTTCTTCTACTCCTTCACCTGCAGGGAGAACCTCTACCTCGTCATGGAGTACCTCAACGGCGGAGACCTCTACTCCCTCCTCAGGAACCTGGGCTGCCTCGACGAGGACATGGTCAGGACCTACATCGCCGAGCTTGTGAGTTGGACTAGTTCACAATTAATGTCATTTCATTTAGTTTTACTTATCCTATTCGTTCTTTGCTGCAATGTCTGAAACTGCAATGCCTGAAAACACATCGATGATCTATGGCTTTCTTTCTGAAGCACTGAATGTCTGAATAGGATCCATTTCATCTCTGTCTGCAGGTTCTTGCGCTGGAGTACCTGCATTCCATGAATGTGATCCACCGTGACCTGAAGCCTGACAACCTGTTGATCGGTCGCGATGGCCATATTAAGGTACTAAATGGTGTCAGTTGCTTTCTGAGAGTATAATTTCTCCCATTATCTCATTATCAGTCAGAATGTTCAGAACTTCAGACTCAAACTGTTGACTCGGATGATATGTATATGCAGCTTACCGATTTCGGGCTATCGAAAGTCGGCCTGATCAACAGCACGGACGACCTGTCGGGGCCGGACGTGAGCAGCGTCCTCGTCGGCGACCACCAGCCGACGTCGGACGCAGATCAACGGGAGCAGAAGCGGCAGCAGCGGCAGAAGCAGACGGCCGTGGGCACGCCGGACTATCTGGCGCCGGAGATCCTGCTTGGCATGACCCACGGTTCGTCATCGTCTGCACTGCGTCTTTTGCTCGGCAACTTCAGTGCTTCATTCATGGAGAGAAATGTGAAGTTTCAGTGACATGGACTGTTTTTGTTTCCCTCCAAATGCAGGACAGACTGCAGATTGGTGGTCAGTTGGCATCATCCTCTTTGAGCTGCTTGTGGGGATTCCACCCTTCAATGCTGAGCATCCGCAGGTATTATGCGTATTGTCTGTCGGAATTTCTTGTTTGTGTTATGTTCAATCTGTAGGTGAGTAGAGTAGTAGTTTCAGAAGTACATGTACAATTTTGACAAGGTTTAAAATAAAGATTCGATGTATTTGCACCAAATCTTCCTCTCTGATTTATTTATTGCGGTGGATTGTACATTGCCAGTTGGGTCCACATTTTGTGGAGTTAATAGCAAACCAATATGTTTGTTCACACAAATGGTGGATCTAAATCTGAAGTTCAAACTTCATGATAAAGACAAACTAATTCTAAAAAAACCCAGGAATGGTTATTTTTGGTTGGTAAAAATATGGATCATCAAGTATTCTTTAGTTAAAAAATGATCATCAACTTTTCTTAGTTAAAAAATGATCATCAAATTTTCCATAGATTACATGAACTGACAATGCTGACTCTTCTTGTGTATTTTTTCTTCAATCAGCTATTATGTTGATTAACCAGAAAAATATCGGTTGGCTGCAGATAATATTCGACAACATAATGAATCGAGAAATACCTTGGCCACAGGTACCAGAGGAACTGAGTTTTGAAGCGTATGACTTAATTGACAAGTAAGTCAGAAAAGTATAAGGTTTTACAAAATTTACAGCCACATGCTCTCACTAGGTTCATGCTGTGAATGCCATTTTGACTCATTTTCTCACCACATTAGGCTGCTTATGGAAAATCCAGTGCAAAGATTAGGCGCGACCGGTGCTGGAGAGGTACCCCTTTTTCTTGTTCTTACTATCATTTTTTTTTGCAAAAAAGACCAGTCCTTTGCACATGACACTAAAACTGAAATATGTTATTAGAGCAGGTAAAGGCTCATCCGTTCTTCAAAGGTATCAACTGGGACATGCTTGCCAGGCAAAAGGTTATATGCTAAACCACCGTTACTACTGGGTAGTTTCACAAAAGTTCAGAAAGCACAAGAAACTGCCTCCATGAGAGTCCCTAATTTCTGCAATCATCTTCTTTGTAGGTTGCATTTATCCCTTCTACAGATGATGAGTATGACACGAGCTACTTTGCCTGCCGCCATGCCTGGGGAACTGCCGACGAGCATGTCAATGCGCCCTGCAACGATTACGACGACAGGAGTGAGAACAGCAGCATGAGCTGCTGCAGCAGCCCACACAGCTGCGACTACGAGGAAGATGTATGTGTGCTGGATCATAAGATGATCTGTCATTAACCAATTTTCCCCTTTTCAATTGAGATGTTCAGGAAATTTGTAGCTCTCAGCCTCATGGGTTTACTTTGATTTTCCTTGTGAAACAATGGCAGGGTGATGAGTGTGGCAGCATGGAAGAATTCGGCGCACCATTGTCGGTGAAGTATTCTTTCAGCAACTTCTCATTCAAGGTAACCCATTATCTGAAAAAAAAACACTGCTGTAAACGAGTTGTTTTTATCTAAATTTTACCACCAACATTACTGGATCATGTCTTTGATGACTGAATTTTCTTTTCCTTCTTTTTTTGTGCCCTGCAGAACATCTCTCAGTTAGCATCGATGAACTACGATCTGATAACAAAGCACAATGAGAAACCTTTACAGTCATCGAAATCCTGAGAGCATGCATTCACTAGAGCAGCATATCCCCACGAGCCACAAGGTAGGCAATGTCTCCCATTGCTGAATGTTGTCAGCTACTGAACATTGAGAAGAACTAACACTACACTGCTCTCTTCAGTTCTGTTAGTCATGGACCGCACCTCCTCGCTACGGCTCCGACCAATGAACCGATGATGCTCTGTAGCAATGAATCCGCACATTTCATCTTGAACTTGTTCAGCTAGCCACCAGTTAGAGAGAAGATTAAGAGTAACTTATAGTGAAATGCATGCTATGTTTCAAAAAAAGAAGATGCATGCTGAATTTCAATGACCAAGATGTAGTGGTGAGATGAAGCACAGTGCTAGTAAGCGATATAGCTTGCACTGATACCATTATCAGAAGATAGGTGGGTGTCATCCACTGTTGCAACCTCTTGCAACTGGTTGTAGATGTTGATATATAGGGAGGGGAGTGCCTTGTCTGTAGAGAGATACCACAATAGATGGAACTTGTGATGGTCAGTGTTGAAATGGAGACTTGATGTACAAAAGCAACATGATGTGATAGCAATTGGGGGGTTCTACAAATTCTATGAGGTTGCAGTGGCAGGCATGGTCTTTCAGAGGCCAGCCAGCACAACCCAGCCCTCTTGTCGCAAGAAGAATCTCTGTCACGAGACCAGAGTCCCCAAGAATCCAGTCTCCCCTTTAACTTCAAAAAAAAAAAAGAATCCAGTCTCCCCTGCTTTTGGCACTTTTGCTCTTTTAATCTGTCTATCTCGCGGTTCCCACACGTACGTGCCAAAAAGCATGCGTCTCAACTCTGAACACCAGAGACACCACACCATTGTTCCATTTTTTTCTTTTTCGCAGAACTTTTTTTTTTAAAATATAGGAGGAGCTGCCCGTACTGATTATGGGCCTATTTGGATCCGCTCCGCTCCACGTTTTTTAGCTCTGTTTCAACAATTCCAAGCCAAACACCACTAGCTCCACGAAAAACGTGAATCTGAAAGCCAACTCCACGTTTTGTAACACCCCGCCCTCCAACACCGCCCTTCCGTAGAGGCTCGCCCGCTTACACTTTCGTCCTCGATTCATGTAAAAGGGTTAACCCGAAGGTGCTATGGCTGGAGGACAAAGGCTTATAAGCTGGTTCCACCCTTGCTCAACTAACAATGTGGTACTAAACATGTGTACCTGCACTCATGGGCCACAACTGGGCCATATCCAAATTAGACCGGGTGTCACAGAAACTAGCGATAAAAATTGCAGTTTCAAAGAAAAAGGAAAAAAACAAAATGTTGTGATGACAAATCAATGTGATCACAAAAGGAAATCAGTGAGTGCTCCGGTGGCTTTGCGCATGGAGCCAACATGCGTTCAGTCCGCAAGAATCGCTTTGAGTCTCTCACCGGTCACCGGGGCTTGCCCCCAAAATGAATTTGTCGCCTTCTCACGCATGATGCCAATAGTGGGAGCATGACGCAAATCATACGTGGAGCCTACTAGATAGGTTACAACAATCTAGCTTACTAGAAATATTCATTCTATATCTGACTTGTAGTGTGCGTGTCTTTGATAGATATATGTATATGGTATATGGGCGGTACGGGGTGACGATGCTACGTGTGTGAGTATGTACCATGTATATGATACCATGTTGTGAGTATGTACGATCATATACTTCAGATTTATCTGTACCTAGTCGAGAGGCGTAAAGAAAGACCAAACATGATCCAAATTACTCCAAAGTGACAGCATTGTAAATGGCAGGCACATTATTACGATCTCGGTTGATCGGTTTATTACAGCCCACTGGAGGAGGAAAGCTTCCGACAACTGGAAATCTCAACAGCGCATGACGAAAAGTGCTACGCCGTGACACGCAGCCGCTGGCACGCACCACCGGCGTCGCTTTGCCCTGCGCGTCCAGAAGCTACCACCAGCCAGGGGACGCGACGACCCGTCACGCGCGCAGCTGCTGGCCTGCACCGGGCTCCGGCAGCCGGATGACGATGGTGCGCCGCCGCATCGCATGGGTCGGAGACGGCAGCGCGAGGGCGGCGTCGCCCTGGCGCGGCGGCGGGCCGAGGCTGAGGCTGAGGAGCTCCCCGTCCACGCAGCCGGCCGCGGCCACGACGGTGCCGCCGCCGCTGATCGCCGCCGCCGTCGTCGATGACGACGACCAGACCCGCCGCCGGTACTCCTCGTTGTTCGACGACGGCTCCACCACGTCGTCCGCGAACCGCACCTTCTTCGTCCCTCGCGGCCGGCGCCGGTGCCGGTCCTGGCGGTCCGCTACTACCTGCTTGCAGATCTTGACCTTCATGTCAGCCTCTAGCCGGCGGTGGTGGTGGTACGAGATGAGGATGATGCTCGTCGACACCACAGCCATGGTCACCAGCCCCAGGTAGCTCCCCGCGCCATTGCCGCTCCGCTCCATCGCAATCAAGACGCCGCCTTCTGCTTCCACCGGCAGCAGGCGGCCGCCACCAACGATTCAACGAGATATCTCTGCTCCAGCTCTGACCATGGGAGGCTCGAGGACCACGAGACCTGTACGTGAGTTTATAGCTAGGCCAGCCATGGGGGAAAGGGAAAGCAAGCGTGGAAAGGAACGTGAGACAAACGATGACGTGGAGTGTGGGAAGGTTGTTTTTGAAAGGCACGAATCACTCCATGGAATCCTGTGTAAACCTGGTTTATGAGCCAAGGTGTGAGATAAAAATTGCAGAGATTGCGTTGTCTCTTTTAACCTCTTGGCTTTGTGGCTTACGTGCACACCTCTTATGTGGCAATGATAGGTATTACACACAAAAAATCTAGAAAGGTAATTAACTCAAAAGGAAGATGATGTGTTGATGAATGCCACCACGTCCTTTGAAGCTTATCTAAAAATTTTGTTTCTAGACACTCTTTTACGTAAACGACAATTTACGTGACGATGTATAAAGCCGTCGCTTACCATATAAAGGCGGTGTGACAGAAAAGATTGGTAAAACTGTTTGTTGAGCAAGGGTGCTACCTACTTGAGTTTAAAAAAGATTAGTTATATTTTCTTTAGATAACCTATGATACCTTATATTACATATATTTGTGGTATTTTTCCACTAAACTATTTATTTGGCTGGATATAATATGTTTAATCCTTGTTTTAGCTAAGTTTTGAGAAAGTCAACATAAATTACTCTATTCTGAAGTAAGCATGAGACAAGGGAGGGAAATGACGTTTGTATGAGGAAGAAAACACATGGGGGAATCCTGAATTAATACTCCTGTCTACAAGCCAAAGTGGACATAAAATTGGAAAAACATGTGTCTCTTCAACCACGTGGCTCTGTGGTTTACTCGCACACCTCTTATTTGGCACTCATATTGGATATTGCACACAACACATCTAGAAAGGTAATTAACTCAAAAGAAAGACGATGTGTTGATGAATACCACTATGTCCTTTAAACCTTAACCATAAAATTTGTTTCTAGACACTCTTTTGTGTATATAATAATATGTGTAACATTGTAAAACGCCACCGCTTACTAGAAAAAGGTGTGGTAGAAAGACCGGTAAGTTAAGTAGTTTGGCATTGCCTAGTAAATGTGTTCTTAGTTGACTTAAAAAAAGATTTAGTTAGATATTTTTATGGAGATGCTCTAACTTTAAGTATAGCTTGTGGCTCGTTACATGTATATTATTTGTGGTAGATTTTTACCGAACTATATATTAATCCTCTCTTTAGTTAAGTTTTCAAAAAACGTGAACTTCTTTTGAACTTCCAAACTAGCCATAAACAAAATTACTACCCTTGAAAAGAAAGTGTGAGTTCAGCCAGAACGGTGTCAGACACACTTCTTTGTAAATGCATGCTGAGTATCGTTTTGTTTGCCTTGTGGACAGCGTGCTCAATTATTTGTGTACTAACTAGCATCGTGCCCGTGCTCTGCCACGGGCAAGAAAAAAAAATCAAAGCAAAAAAAAAAAGGTGAGGAAGTTAGGCCGATCAGCAGCAGCAAATCCTCAAACCCAAGTACCAAAGAAACTCAAAGAGCCTACAAATATCATCAGTACATGATTTACATGAAAAGAAACAAATGGGACCTTCCAAATATCATTAGCACATGATTTACATGACCAAAAACAAAACAATATGCATGATTCACTTCTCCATGAGTAAACACAATTAAACCCATCAAGCTAGTAACCCTGGTGCTTCATGTCAAAGTTCCCAAGAGCTTTCTGTCTCATTTAGAGGCATATTCTTCTGATCTTGCTCACGGTCATGTTTGCCATGCATCGAGAACACAGACCTTCGATTATGCTGCTCAAATCATCCTTGAGAAGGGAAGAACGTGATACTTTTAGTTTTTCTGATCTTGTCTTGTGAATAGACCTTCAATTAGTTCTTACAGTTACAATCTCACACAAAAATATCACGATTAGTTGCCCCTTTGCCTGGTATTAGTAACCTTGCCCAATCAGCCAATCTAAATGCACCCCATGAACATTGACTTGTTTCAGAACCTAACTATATTCTTGAATCTACTCAATCATCTCAGCCAAGAACCCTTAGTGTTTCCTTTGACCAAAACTATAGATAAAAATATCAAGAGTAAAGAGAGTAATTGATTCCCAGCCATTAAAAAGTGCATACAATTGGAGTAATTGATGCTCAACTGTTCAAAAAGTGCATACAAGTATGCACGACATGGATTCTCAAAAGGCGTGGATTCGGCTGCCTCCTTGTAATCATCAATCTTGATTCACAATCTTTAATTAATAAATGCAGATATGCAAGGTTGGCTTGAACAAAAGATCAAAACACTTTGGTTCTTAATGTACGAGGAATTTCAGCCCTACGAAAATACGGAAATCCAGGAAGGATGCGTCCTTCAGTATTGCGACCTTTCCGATGGACTTCAAACCAAAGTTCTTAACAAAAGAAAATATAGTTCACTCGTCTATTTCATTTGGCAATCACAATATGTGCAGGTAATTTAAAACAAACTCATGCCTTGTTAACGAACCAATTTGTAAAGCAAACATGAAGTATTTTTATAGTTTAAGTCAGTCAATTTAACTCTGCCTAACTAAATGGAACCCTGAAGAATAAAGAAACAAAGGTCACACAAAATAGGGCAACAATATCAGTTTGGGATAGAAAATTGCGAGGGAGCATGGGAGGCGAGTCAACAGATCACCTAGAAATTCCAGAAGTGGGAGCTGAAGAAGTTCGCGAAGCCGCTGACATGCACCGTCACCACCTCCCCTCATCCTTCTCCTCGTGCTACAAAAAAGATTATATGGAAGGCTTAAAACAAGAATAACAATTCTAAAACAAGAATAAGTTTTAAAACCAAATAAATATTCTATAGCCACGAATAAGTCCTAAACTAAAATAAAAAATTTAAATCCAGAGAAAAAGATATCTAAATCTTACAGCACGTTTCCTGTTAATTCCAGAAAATAAAAAGGAAAAGGAGACCAACCCCCCCAAAGGCAGAAGTGTTATGCATAAACCAAATAAATAATAGAAGAAATATAAAATTGATTCTGAGCAGCTTGGTTTTTGGATAGCTCCCTTCACCTGTTACATTGGTACTTCTCAAATATCATCACACTTTCTTGGAAAGTAAAAGAGTTAAAATATGTATATCTCCAGTGTAATTAAAAGCACTATTCAAAGTTTCAAGTGCAAGCAGTCACTTAATTTCTGAAATGAAAAGCTCTATATAACCAAGAATAAGTCATAAAGTAAAATAAAGATTCTATAGCCACAGGAACCAGAGTCCTGAATCTTACAACATGTCTCTTACTAATTTCATAAAATAAAAGGAAAAGGAGCACAGCTCCTAAAATGCAGAAGTGTTGTACATAAAACAAATAAAATAATAGAAGAAATATGAAATTAAGAACAAGAAAAGGAGAAGGTAAGCATTGATACCTAAATTGCTTCTAAGCAGCTAGTTTTTTTGATAGCTCCGCCGTTAACAAGGCATGCCGGCAAGCACGTTAGCCGGCGGAGTGGCCGTTGACAAGGATGACGACCAGTAGCTGCTCGACGAAATGCCAACAAGGCAAGCTGCTGATTGAACCAACGCTGCTGGGCACAGGTGAGCTCGTCACGCAAATCGACTGAGAGGACCTTCACTGAAGCAAAGGGATTCTATTTGAGGAATCTCTAGTGGCCAACCATGGTCAGAGCAGCACCGATGGTGAGCCACATAGCTGCTTCTCAAGGTGGAAATTTAGTTGCATATCAAAGTGTGATAGAATGGCATTTGCCCCTAGATGTGGTTACCATTTTATAAAATTCTTTTCATACTCTATTGCTAGTAGCATACATGCTCTGTTTCCGATGTACTACTTTAAAATTATTTCCTTTGCATTCCTTCTGAAGGAGTTGCATATCATGTGTTCGATAGAATGCCCTTAGCATATGTATTCCTTCTAAATGTATGTTGGCATTTAATCCTACATCCAAATTTCTTAATGGTATGTCCTGTCATTTAATATTACATCCAAATTTGTGCCTAAAATGAACATTACTTATATATGGCTAAAACTTTCCATTTGTGGTTGTCGGAGATATTACCTCTTCTATAGTCTTATACTTCCCCAGTAGCACCATTACTACAATTTCATTGCTGCATCAATGACATTTCTGCAATTTGGTGTCAAATTCTAAGAATTCAAATTTGCTTAGCTTGGTTTTCTTAATAATTGGAAAAACACTTGATCACTTCCCCCTGCACCTTGCTATTGATATTTATCTTACCATTGTTTCCTTATGGGAAAAGATCAATTAATGCTAGGAACTGTAATGCATATTTTAGATGAAGGAAATGTAATAATGAGTAAAGGGATATGATTAATCTACACAAGATTGATTAATTTATTCAACCAGATAACATTATACAATGCAGAATAGTGTTTTCAACTACACAAGTATCTTGGATTGTCTCACCAAAATCAGATCAGTACATGGCATGGCTCATACTACAGAGAATTGCACATTGCTCTTCAGTTCCCAGTAATACATTGTCTTCAATCAAAAATTTGGATATATTAGAGCATATTTTCTAATGTTGTAAATATGAAGCTCATTTAAGAAGACTGATTGAGCATCCAGAAATAATTATAGGCCTCACCAATTAATTTTTATTTCCCAGAAAGACACTACAATTGAAGCATTTGTATCTTATTACTATCAAATTAAGAGAGAAGGAACTTTACATTGCTGCGAGTCACATCATTGAGAGAGAAATAACTGGTTACTATTACTGCTAGAAGGAATTCTAGAGTTACCTGGTAACTGGTAACTGTCACATCAAAGGATGTGCCCAAATGAGGACTTAATGCTTCTATCTTGCAGTTATGCCATATCCTCAAAATACATATCAAAGTACTTCAGATTTCTGTTATTCTGTTCTGCTGAAATATAGCATACATTTGATGATTATGGTATTATGAATCAACTATGTTCAGAAATGGAGAATTTGTTCTTATGATTAGTGGTAACAAATTGAACACTGCATTAATTAATTCAACAAGTTACATGCTTGTCAGATCAGGTATATACCTTAATATTTCCAGAATAGGCTATAGACTTTCATCAAGACTTCTACCATTAAAGTCATGAAATTTTTATACAACCAAAGTAAATTATTATCCTCATGCACAGCCTCTCCATGGCCTCTTAAATCTTCTCAGAGTTCAATACCTGCTTCGCTCTGATTTTTGTAAAAAAAACAATTTCTAAAATTTTTAAATTTGCACTATGTTGTAAACATCGGTCCTTTTATCTTCTTTAAACATATGTCCTTTTAGTTTTCCACTTTGCGACTATATTGTAATGTTAACATGGAGAAGATGTCCAATATTGCCTTGAACTGACGTTTCAAAATACGATAAGAAGCACAAACTGTGCAGCCGCCTGAAGACAGCTTTCTGTTTCTTATGTTACAACTCTTGTCATTCCGTTCAGTTTTAGTTTAATCATTGAATTGACCAGGAACCTATCGCCATAACACACTATAGCTTACAGCTGCACTGCTTATGTTTGTAATGCATATGCACTTTAGTTTCACGAGTCATGCTGATGCACATAAAGCTAGTAACCACTGGATGTAAAATACTCTGTTTACAGTTCCAAGCATTGCAAGGAACTTGTCAGTTATGTAAGGATCAATGGCCCAAGAGGGGGGGGTGAATTGGGACTTTTTCAAAACTATGAAAAACAAATCCTAGCCTATCATGCTAGTGTTGCCCAAACCTATAGTTCAAATGGAATGCCAACTCTACACTAAGCAAGAAACCTAAACAAGCAAGAACAAACAACAACAACAAAGTAAATGCTTGAAAGGAAATGCGGGAAAGTAAAGAGAGTAGGCACGAAGACAACCGGATTTTTTCCCGTGGTATCGAGGAGTTGATGCTCCTCCCTAATCCACGTTGGAGCACTCACTAAGGGTATTGCTCCATCTTGATCCACCAAGAAACAAGCGCTTCACTAAGAATACCCTTTCTCCATCTCCGGAACGGCGGGCTTCAAGTACCGTGTACAACCTTGTATCTTAGGGCTCCCACAATCTCCAAGAGCTCACTAAGAACTCCTCCAATCACCAAGACCGGCTAGGTGCCGTCAAACACCAAGGGTAACAAGCCACCAAGACTTCACTTGATCAAAACTAAACCCAAACTCAAGCTAGATGCACACTAAGTGGATGAACTAGCTCAAACTCACTCAAAATCTTCAATATTCACTCAAGTGACTCCTTGCAACTCTCATGGGGTGTATCAGGTGGTAAGAGGTCCAAAGAGCAGCCATGAACTCGACCAAGGGGGTATATATAGGCTAGACACAAAGAACTAGCCATTACTCAACAACTCCCCTGAAAACAGCGAACGACGTATAATCCGCCGTGTACAAAAGTAACTACGGCGTATCATACGGCGCTACCTTTTCAAACGGTCGAAAAACTTTTCCAACGGCTACTTCCACACGGCGTATGATCTGCCGGCACACAAAGTACAAGCGGCGTATTATACAGCGTGTTTAAACCCCAACGGTCAAAACCAGCTGACTCAGCCAAAATATATACGCCGAGCCCGGCGTATCATACGGCGTAGCCTTTCCCCTAATTCCACCTTGACATGCCCACTGCGTAACTGTTGACACCGGATTTTCGCACCTGATATACTGGGCCGGATGATGACATGATGAAGTTGAGACTGCGAAGTGGACCCGTTGACTGGTCAATGCCAAAGGTGACAGAGAAGGAAGCCGATGCTGAAAGGAGTTCGATGAGGCAGGAGTCCGATCCAATGACGAGTTCAAAAGGAAAGACACGTCGGCTAAGGAAGAAGCGTATCAGATTCAGGGACTATTTCCTTTTCAGAGGACGTATGAGAGTCCCATTGTATCTTAAGTTTAGTTTACCTTATTTAGTTAGTCTGGTCCGATCAGGACTCTCCATGACCAGGGTATAAATATGAGCCCTCGTCCATTGTAAAGAACAATTCTCACAATTCAATACAACCCGGCTTCACGCCAAAACCCTAGTAGTAGTTACCGACGAAGCTCATTGGTGGACGGGCTGCATCAGTTCTGATCTCCGGCTTACCAGTAAGTTAGTCAATTTATCGAACTAGTATAGGCTTTGAATTGAGGCGCATCGCCCTTTCTCGTTTATACTGTTCAACCGGTTTATCTCTGAATAATCAAGATTGATATAGATTCCCTACGTCGGAGCTAGATCAATATTGATTATTCAACAGATTATCGTTTATCGGACTATACTTTAAGCCTAGATTCCCTACGTCGGAGCTAGGTATCAAGATTAGTCTAGATTCCCTACGTCGGAGCTAGAGTAATCTTGGTTACTAAAGATAGTCTTTGCGGTTTGTTGGAGTTGCTAGATTGGTTTAGATCTACGCCATGTGAATCAATTCTACTTCTTCAACGGCTTTGAGCATAGGTCTTGGTCCGATTTAAGCAATATTTATCTTACAGCATCGTTCTATGTCCGATCCTGCCTTGTGGTTTAATCTGGTTGTTCTTTGAGTATTACACTGGTGTAGATTCCCTACGTCGGAGCTGGATCTGTGTAATGCACTTAGATTAATCTTTAACTGTCATGTTTGGTCTAGATTCCCTACGTCGGAGCTAGGTTCATCTTGATTAGTTAAAGGAAGCTTTGGTTATGCCTTATTGTTATTTGAATGTTAAGTGTGGTGTAGATTCCCTACGTCGGAGCTGGATCTTGCTTAATCGTTCAGTAACATATCTTAGAATCAGAACGTATCTGTTAATGTTTTGCCTGCTTATTTTGCTTAATCTGATCAACACCTGTGCGAGCATCTTGTTTAATTAACAGGTTGATAAGTTAAGTCTGATTATCTAGCTATCTGATCTGATCATAGTTAGAGAAATCTAGATTCCCTACGTCGGAGCTAGATTTCTCTGAAAAGGCTATAGTCCGATCGGTTAGTTAGATGGTCCGATAAGACGAGTCAAACTGGCAATTAGACAAGGTGGACAATGTATCGGCTTACACTGTGATTATTTAATATCTTGTTTCAAGACACAGCTGATCCATTATTTTACATATTGGCCTTGTTTTATGCTTTATTTTATTATTTAAAGGCTAGTCTGTTATATCAATCAAGGTCCGATCCTGATTGGTCCGATCTTGAAGTCCGATTTGGTATCTGATTGAGGTCCGATCATTCGGTCCGATTGACGTCATCATTGAGGTCCGATTCTGAGGTCCGATCGGTATCAGCCGATGCGTGTCTGATTGGGTCTTGGCTAAAATTCGACGCTACTCCATCGTCTGAAATAGAGCCGGCACAATCATAGAGCAATTTAACTGTTTTATTCCCTTGTCAATTTCAGGTCAAATTGACTGGCACGCCGCGAACCTGAACTGGAGTGTAGACTGGCACTGGAGCGAAGCTAATCTCCCCGGTCTTCTTGTGCTGCACGCGGGGAATACGTCCGCCGATTTTCCGCGTCAACACATTTTTGGCACGCCCAGTGGGACACGAGAAACAAATCCAAAATGTCGTCGTCTGATGCTGAACAAGAAACCGCAGCAAGACTTGCTGCTGAGAAAGAAGCTGCTGAGAAGGCTAAGAACGACAAGAACAGGGCGCCTGAGGTGACCATGCCGATTACAAAGGCCGATCTGTCCAAGGCTCAGTTGGATTCAGTTCAGGCCCACATTGATGCGTTTGAGAAGCTATGCCTTGGTCAGTTTGGGCGTAATCGTTCAGGTCCTATACTCAAAGGTCCTCTCCCGGATCCAGAGTTGATCAAGAAGGCAACTGAAGCTCGGGAGCACCAGGCTAATATGTCAGAGATGATTCACCAGGCTGTTCATCATGCAATGATCAACCAATCAGGCACTCTGGTGAATTCTTTGGACAATCTCATCAAGAAGGCGGTGGACGATGCTGTTTGCTTGAAGGGTCCAGTATTTATAGCAGATTCTGCAGGAGCATCAGGATCAGGAAAAGGAAAAGAGACTGCAGATAATACAATGACCGTTGCTCCACAGATGCCAATTGCTCCACCACCTCCTGTTGAACTGGCTAACGGTTTCCTGTTGATGGCCGATGGAACTATTGTCGGCCCACATGGTGAAAAGTGTGCCAGGACTCTGAGCGAACAAGAGAAACAGCCTGCTGCTGCAAGGCTACGTACAGAGGTTCCTTCACATCAGCGTATGGTCGGAGATTACAATAACTATGTAATGGACATAGCTGATGGAATGCCACAACAGTCCGATTGGTCACAAAAGATAGCCGAGGTGATCCAGAATCAATTCGGCTTAAAGCCTAAAGATGAAGCGAGGTTGTATCGGCACCCGTACCCATCTTACTTTGATGCAGTGCCACTTCCTCCACGTTACAGAGTGCCGGATTTTTCCAAATTCTCCGGGCAAGATGATATGACCACCATCGAGCATGTGAGCCGATTCTTGGCTCAGTGTGGTGAGGCTGCTTCTGAGGAGGGGCTCAGGCTCAGATTTTTCCCTCTGTCACTATCAGGGCCGGCATTTACCTGGTTTACGTCGTTGCCAGCAGGATCGGTCACAGGGTGGTCCGACATGGAGAAGCAATTCCATAAATACTTCTTTTCTGGTCTTAATGAGATGAAGATCTCCGACTTGATTGCCATCAAGCAAAGGAATGATGAGACCGTCAAGGAGTACATCCAACGATTCCGTGACACTAGGAATCGGTGTTATAGTCTAAAGCTGTCTGACATGCAGTTGGCCGAGCTTGCATTCCAAGGTTTGCTCGCGCCGATTAAAGAGAAGTTTTCTGCCCAGGAGTTTGAGACGTTGGGGCAATTGGTTCAGAAAGTGTCAGCTCATGAGGTCCGATATCAGGAGATGAAGCGTATGAAGTTTTCTAAACAAGTGTCTTATCTCTCTGATACTGAAGAGGAGGCTGATGTCAATATAGCTGAATGGACTAAATCCAAGAAGCCAGTGTCGCTCCCGTGGATCAAGCAGAATCCTGAGAAATTTGGGTTCGATATAACAAAGGCCGATAAAATCTTTGATTTGCTGCTCAGTGAGAAGCTTATCCAGCTTTCTCCAAATCACTCGATTCCATCGGCCGATGAGTTGAAGAAACGCAAGTATTGCAAATGGCACAACTCAACATCTCACGAGACCAATGAATGCAAAGTGTTCAGAAGGGAGATCCAATTGGCTATTGAATCAGGCAAAATCAAGTTTGAAGATGGCAAGAAAGCCATGAAGATCGATGGTCATCCCTTTCCCAATAACTTTGCTGATTTCTCCTTTTCTGTTAATATGGTTGATGCTAATGAGAAGGGGAAGGTCAAGGTGCTTACATCGGACCACGCCAAGAGTTCTGGTGCCGTTGATCCTGTGGTTCAAGTAACTGTTGAAGAGTTACGCAGGAATCATCAGGCGTTTGGGCGTGAATCTAATGCTCCTGGTGGATATCGGCCACGTGTGACTTCCCAAATGCTGATCAACAAATACAAAAGGCAGCAGGCAGCAGTCCGAGCGTGGAGGGAACGCGAGGAACGACGACGTCGGAGGCATGAATATCAGGCAAGGCGTCATGATGAAGAGTTTGCTGATCGGCGCCGACGTGATTACAGGTCCGACGGCTGACGCCGATATGATGAGTGGTCCGATGACCGACGCCGGTATGATGATAGGTCCGATGCCCGGCGCTGGTATGATGATAGAGTTGATGATCGCCATCACTACGGTTATAGGTCCGATTGGTATACAGATGGACGTCAAGCTTATGACCGGTACGATCAAGATGATGATCATTGGGGGTGTCCTTTCTTCGTGTACTGCTGGAACGAGAAGCTTAGACTGCCATCAAAGGCAGATTGTCCTGAATGCAGCTTCCAGTATGAGGAGTATAGAGCTTCCAAGAGAGGTCGACGATCAGTTTATGAACGGATCGGCGTCAGGGTCGATGATCATCATCAAAGAGATGAAGGCCGGGTTAACACTCATGGCCACAAAAATAATGAAGGCCGGGCTGATGCTCATAGCCCTGAAAAAATGGAAGAGAAGGCTCCAGTTCAGAATCGGACTGAAGAACCTCCAATGAGGCCTGGACAGTGGTGCCCGTCAGGAATTTCTAAGTCCAAGAAGAGGCGTGTGCAACGCTTGCGCTATAATGAACAGATCCAGGAGCAAGAATTAGCAAAAGAAAAGAAGTGGCGCGTCAAGATGGCTAATGATGATGAAGCAAGTACATCGGCCGCAATAAATATGGTTTTGATGTTGCCGTCCGATTTTGCTGCTCCTGATGAACAAGACGACCATGAGATCGATTATGAACTGGAAGAAGCCGCTGCATGCTTGGTTCTGGATTCAGAGAAGGCAGTCTTTGAGAAGCCAAATGCAAATGGGTATCGGCACTTGAAGCCTCTGTACATCAAGGGATACGTTGATGGGAAGCCGATGACCAAGATGCTGGTTGATGGAGGGGCTGCTGTCAATCTCATGCCCTATTCTACATTCCGCAAGTTGGGGAAAGGGATTGATGATCTGATTAAGACCAACATGACACTCAAGGACTTTGGCGGGAACGTTTCAGAGCCTCGGGGGGCAATTCATGTTGAATTGACCATCGGCAGCAAGACATTGCCGACTACCTTCTTCGTGATTGATGGCCAAGGTTCCTACAGCATGCTCCTCGGACGTGATTGGATCCACGCCAACTGTTGCATCCCATCCACGATGCACCAATGCTTGATCCAATGGCAAGGCAATAAGGTGGAGATCGTCCCAGCTGATGATTCGGTTAGCATTGCTACAGCCGAGTCGACAATTTGGGAGTTTGAAGGAGTTGAGTGCCTGTCAGGGAAGACATGGGATGGTGATTTCCTCAAGGTGTCCGATCAAGGACTAAAGCCGATCCAAGCAGTCGGCTCTGAGACATTGTTTTAAATGGATGATTATATAGAAGATCTTGAAGACCGAAGTGAGTTCGGTAAATTAGGATTTGGATTTACGTCGGCCGATGAATTAGAAGAAATAGATATAGGAACTGGTGATAGACCAAGGCCGACGTATATCAGTGCTAAGTTGGATCCCGAGTATAAACAAGAATTAATAAAGCTTTTGAAAGAGTATTCTGATTGTTTTGCTTGGGAATATTATGAGATGCCAGGTTTAAGCCGTGATATTGTTGAACATCGGTTACCTATCAAACCAGGATATCGACCACACAAGCAGTACCCAAGGAGGTTCAAGACTGAGATGCATGAGCCAATTAAGGCCGAAATAACGAAGCTATTTGAAGCTAAGTTTATCAGGCCATGTCGATATGCTGAGTGGGTATCAAATATAGTTCCTGTTTATAAGAAGAATGGAAAGCTACGTGTTTGCATTGATTACAGGAACTTGAACAAAGGCAACCCCGAAGGATGAGTATCCGATGCCGGTGGCCGATATGCTTGTTGATGCAGCATCAGGCCATAAAGTGATGAGTTTCCTAGATGGTAATGCTGGTTATAATCAGATTTTCATGGCAGAAGAAGATATTCCCAAGACTGCATTCCAATGTCCAGGTGCTCTCGGTTTATATGAGTGGGTTGTTATGACCTTTGGTTTGAAAAATGCCGGTGCTACCTATCAACGTGCTATGAATTACATTTTTCATAGGTTGATCGGCAGGATAGTCGAAATCTACATTGATGATGTGGTGGTCAAATCAAAAGGTTATCGAGATCATTTAGCCGATTTGAAGGAAACACTGGAGTGTACAAGACAACATGGATTGAAGATGAATCCACTCAAGTGTGCTTTTGGCGTATCGGCTGGCCAATTTCTCGGTTTCTTGGTACATGAGAGAGGAATTGAGGTGAATGATCGGAACCGTAAGGCGATTGATGATATTGAACCTCCAATGAACAAGAAGGAATTGCAGAGTTTGATTGGAAAGATTAATTTTCTGAGGAGGTTTATATCAAATTTGTCGGTCCGATTGGAGGCATTTACTCCTTTGCTGAAGCTGAAAAATGAAGAAGAATTGGTTTGGGAGTCTAAACATCAAAAGGCATTGGATGAAATCAAGCAATATTTAGCATATCCGCCAGTTCTTATTCCACCTCAGAAGGGTAAGCCGTACAAACTTTATTTATCGGCTTTTGATCATGCAATCGGCTGTCTTGATTCAAGAGGTTGATGGGAAAGAAAGAGTTATATTCTATTTAAGCCGAAGATTGCTAGATCCTGAAACTCGATATTCATATGTGGAAAAGCTTTGCCTTTGTTTATATTTTTCTTGCACAAAATTAAGGCATTATTTGCTATCGGTCGAATGTACTGTGATCTGTAGAGAAGATGTGATCAAGTATATGTTATCAATGCCAATCATGAAAGGAAGAATTGGCAAATGGGTTTTTGCTTTGACAGAATTTGATCTCAGGTATGAATCGGCCAAAGCGGTAAGAGGGCAAGTAATGGCTGATTTGGTTGCTGATCATTGTGGACCTAACATTAATGATGTTGAGCAAAACATTATAAAGCTTGGTGAATCTGGTCCGATGGAAAAGGCCAATGTGGTTGACGCGGTTCCTTGGACTATGTTCTTCGATGGTTCTTCTTGTAATGATGGTTGCGGAATCGGTCTGGTTATTATTTCGCCTCGGGGGGCAAGGTTTGAATTTGCTTTTCCGATTGAGAAGTGCACAAATAATCAGGCGGAATATGAGGCACGGATGAAAGGTCTCCAGATTCTTAAAGATATCGGAGCTCAGTTTGTTGAGGTATTTGGAGATTCTTTATTGATTATCAATCAGTTACTCGGCAAGTATGATTGCAAGATGGATGCTTTGTTATCTTATTTTGAAAGATGCCGAGATTTGATTAGCCAATTCGCATTGGTGACCCTTAAGCATGTTCCAAGACATCATAATGAAGAAGCAAATCGGCTGGCGCAAAAAGCATCTGGCTATCGGCCTACGTCTGATGTAATGGTACAGGAGATACCAGAAGGAGATTGGAGGAAAGAAATCGTTGAATATTTGAAGGATCCTTCTGTCAAGACCTCTAGAAAAGTACGCTATAAATCGATCAGACATGTCTTGATTGAGGGAGTGCTTTATTTTCGCTCGATTGATGGGGTCCTGTTGAGATGTATCGGACCTGAAGAAGCTAAGGTTTTGATGGGAGAAATTCATGAAGGTGTCTGCGGGGCTCATCAATCGGCGTTCAAGATGAAATGGATGATAAGAAAGAATGGGTATTATTGGCCGACGATTCTAGAAGACTGTTTTGAATATTATAAAGGATGCCAAGAGTGTCAAAGATATGGAAATATTCAAAGGGCTCCTGCATCGGCCATGAACCCTGTAATCAAGCCATGGCCGTTTAGAGGATGGGGAATTGATTTGATCGGCCAAATTTTTCCACATTCAAGTAAGGGGCATAAATTCATATTAGCAGCAACAGATTATTTCACCAAGTGGGTTGAAGCTATTCCTTTGAGGGAGGTGAAGACGCAGAATGTTATTGAATTCGTTAAAGAACACATTATTTACCGATTTGGGATTCCACAGACGATCACAACAGATCAAGGTACGATGTTTACATCGGACGAGTTCAAAAATTTTGCTGCTGATATGGGTATCAAGCTTCTTAATTCATCGCCGTATTATGCACAAGCCAATGGTCAAGCTGAAGCTTCCAATAAAAGTTTGATCAAGTTGATTGATAGAAAGATTGAAGAATATCCAAGAAAATGGCATATTGTGCTTCCTGAAGCTCTATGGGCCTATCGAATGGCTTGTCATGGATCGATCAAGGTTTCTCCATATGAACTGGTTTATGGACATGAAGCCGTTCTTCCATGGGAAATTCGTACTGGATCAAGACGTATCGAGCTTCAGGATAAATTGAAGGCCGGCGAATACATGGAACTCATGAATAGTGAGTCCGATGACTTGGCTGTTCGTCGGCTGCGCGCTCTTGAAAATATTGAGGCTAATAAGCTCAGAGTGGCGAGGCATTATGAAGCGCCCCTGCCTAAGCAGAGACTAAATGTGATACAAATTATCAGTCCCAGGAGGCTGATACACATTTATTCAACAGTTGGTACAGAAACTCACAGCCCACGAGGAAGCGGGCACCTGATACAAACTAAGACTGCTAAAAGGTAAACTACGGCGGTAAGCCAAAGGATGAACCAGACCGGTTCAACCAAAGGATCAGAGTTCTGCGACAGCGAAGCCATCTTGGGCGGGACCAAACTCCACAGGCAAGCTGGGTGCGGAAGCGACCACCTATTCAGCGCCCTCAACAAAGTCCGGGTCTTCTTCTGGATTTAACAACAACAAGGGTGAGTACAAAAGTACTCAACAAGTCCAACCACACCCACGGAGGGGTTAACACAGAATTATGCATATGGTAAATCAAGGAATAAGGCTAAGGTTTAAATTTGCAATAAAGCTAATTTTTCTCATGCAATGGTTTAACAAGGAACAACTTTAGCAAAGCAAGCTCTTAAAACAAGACAAATAAGTGGGGGGGGTTGATCCACAAAGGATCCATCTTTTAAGTGCTACCGGATTTCCCATCCGCCGTAGCTTTTGGCACAAAGCCGAACTCATTTCCAAAACACCCACTCCAAACCCATCCCAAAACCTTAGTATTGTGACCAAGCCATAACTCGCCCATAACCGTGGGCACGGCTATTCGAATAGATTAGAAACTCTGCAGAGGTGTACACTTTCACCACAAGTAGGGTACCGCAACACGATCACCTTAGTGTCAGTGCGGATCCTATCGAAGTCATTACCCACCATAGCCAAAACTGCCTAGCCATCACGAGAAAAACACCAAGGGGTTTATGTCACTAAGACGGCAACCCTGTCACTAAGACGGCACTTGGTTTTCCCGCTGCACACCTGCCACCAGACAACTAACAGTACGGCTAGTGGGATTTAGACTAAGCCCTTGCACCATACAAGAGTCGAGTGGTTGTACGAGATAAATGGGTTAGGCAAGATGACACATCACCTTGGTTTAAAACCGGACAAAATGGATATCTCCCAACATGCTTAACCACAAAGGTACAAGCCTCCTTAATGGCATTTCACAAAGTTATGCCCATCCATTTTATCCACACAGTTTTACTCTTTTCAAACCCAAAACCCAAAACCAAACCAACTCACACAGTTGATCTTTTGATAAAACAAGTGTATAGTCATGATTGAGTAAGGGTAACAAATCCTATGCATTCTAAACCTAAGCATTCTAGAAAGTGTTATCACTTAAACAGAGCGTATCATATTTAGCGATAACTGGGTAATCAAGGAATGTCATAACAATCAAGGAGTGGCTAACCAACCGGGTTTTGAAACTAAAACAATGCAATAATCAAAGGCTTAATGGGTTGTGTTTATAAAACATGGGATAAACATGCATCAAAGGATGGGATTGGACTTGCCGTCAACAAAAGCTCCTGGGAGATCCTGCTCGGGGTACGGGTCCTCGGAGTCGGGCTCGCGGTACTCTCCTGCGTAGTCCTGCTCGCGGTACTGTCCTCCTTGTTCACTCCGTCGTCTAGG
>CM014272.1:58059-93378 GCA_004135705.1 Alloteropsis semialata | reverse complement strand
CCCACCTCCGACGCGCGGGGGATTTCTTGGCTCGCCCCCGCTGACTCGGCGCCCACCTCGCTCTCCGGCCGGCGAGGGTTTTTTCTTGGCTCGCCCCGCCTCGCTGCTCGCGCTCGCCCCGCTGCCTCCGCCCACCTCCGGCCAAGCATTGCCGCCCGCGGCGATGGAGGAGATCAATCGCGCCGGGGCCTCGTCGTCGTCGCGGAGAAGACTGGAGGCGCCGGTTCTTGCGACGTTCTTCGCCCTGATGGACCTACCGGAAGAGCTGGTTGCCCAGATCATCCGTCGCTACATCTTTGATGGCGGGGAAGCATGGGCAATCACTCAGTACATGACCCTTCGTCGGGTCTGCCACACCTTCCGCATCATCTGCCACTCCCCTGAGGTACTCCAACGCTTGTCGTTCCGTGTGCTTCGCGAGACCTGCCGGCGTTTGCCCACCTATGTCAAGTCACCCATCCTGCAGCGGTTCCTCGATGCCGAAAATCCGGGGGCCGTATACTACGATGGGTTGGAGCTTTTGTTGCGCCGCCGGCGGAGCGACGGGATGCAGCAAGTCAAGAAGGCCGTTGGCATTGAGGACTATTGTGCGGCTTACTTCTTGGCGATGCTGCAGTACCGTAGGAACCCCGCGGGCCCTGATGCACTGGCGGTGCTCCATTGAATCAGCGGTGGCCCGTCGCCCCCGCATGGCCGGTGGGAGAACCGTGGCCTGGCGCTGCTGCGCTACAATGCCAGGCAGGACCTCCACCGCCTTGCGTTCGAGTTGTGTCTTCTTCACCGCGACGACGACACGGACCTGATCCCACAGGATCCTCACGTCTGCACATGGTCGCACTGCAGGCGCTGGGCGGATGGGACGCATATCATCCTGTACTGCAGCCCGCAGTGCCGCATCCGTCATGAGTTCGACTTCTGGACGCGAAACTTCAGCAGCGGTGTGAGTTACGCCGTCAGCAAGATGTGAGACATGCCCCTGGCGTTCTCGCTGGAGCGCAAGTGATGGTATGCTTTTGTCGTTAAATGTGGTCGTCGAACTTTGTAAATATAACTATGAACTTGGTATGTTATGGTATGGTATGGTCACTGTTATTTTGGTGATGTGCGTGATCAGATGGCATGTCCAAACTGATTCTTGGTTGATGGTTGTATGTGAATTGGAGAAATTAATGTGCTGCCTCTTTAGTTATGTCTTTGAGTTTCGTGCTACCTCGCTTAAATATGTATGATGTTGCAAGTATGATTCGAAACAGGGCATTATGGGGAGTGTGAATTTTGAATGCTTAAGTTTCCTAACTCACAGTTTTATACGGTGACCCTACAGAAAAGCGTCACCATATGAAAGCCCATTCATCCTGTCTGTTGGTGGTTTCACCCTATACCCACGCGCAGCCACCATTTCATACGTTGATGCAGCTGTGAAGAGCACCGCTCGAACGTTCATTCATCCTGTCCGCTCTGGGTTTCCCACGCGCAGACGCAGTTTCATCCCTTGATTCTACTGTGGACAGCACCGCTCTAATTGCTATGCATCCGGTGGTTGTTCCGCATCAAGATACACAGACGATGTACAGTTTTTTGAAGCCAAACAGCTTGGCCGTAATATTCAGTCCAAGCGTGGATGAATGTGCCGTGTCAAGTTGTGTTGGAATGTATGAAATGAGCCTGTTGGAATGCATCCATATCAACATTACAATAATAATCTTATCTTACAAATCTTAAGACTTATCTTACAAACCTTGAGACACAACTTATAGTACAATGTATCTTACAATTTTGACACACATGCATCTATGGTCACAAGCAGCAGTTATATAGTCAGGCCGCGCACAGTTTGATCCGATGGTGGTAATATAGTGTCGAGCGGATGATCCTACGGTCGTCTGGTGGTTAGATCAAAAAGCGCGCTGCCTTCTTGTTGGCCATTTCCAGGGGCGGGTGACGGTCACCCGCCCCTGGTAATGGACTCTATAGATGGGGGAGTTGGCCTAAATTTTCAGACAGGCTGCCGAAATTTTTCGTGCCTTCCCGCGCTCCGGCCGCGCCGCCGTCGTCCCCCGCCGCGCTCCTCCGGCCGGCCCTCCGCACCCCTGCGACCCTCCGCCTCGCGCGCGCCACTGCCTCTCCGCGCTCCGGCCGCCTCCCCCTCCCGCAACATCCACCACCGCCGCCGGAGCGACCTCTACGCCGGCGCGGCCTCCACCCCGCCGTCCCCCGGGCGTCCCCCGAGTTGGCATCCTCCGCCTTTCGCCCGCCGGGCCGGGCGCGCCCTGCTCCTGCTGCGGCCACCTCCCCTCCCCGCGCCAGCACGGCCGGCCGTCCTCGCCGGCCGCCGTCCACGACCGCTCGCCGCCCCCCTGTGCCGCTCCAGTCGAAGGTGAGAGGAGGTCCTCCATCATGCAACTAAGTGCTCGATGAAATGCTTAGCAAGTGCTTGATGTATATATATGATACACATGTGTATGCAAAGAACATTTTTTCAATCAATAAATGTGTTTACATTGACCGTTTTAGTTTAACATATTTTGTATTTTTGATTGTCACATGTGATTTCATCTAGAGGATGGATGAGCCATCGTCATCCAATCATGATGATCATGAGAATGGGTTCGACTTGGAAGTGATTGGGTCCCAGACCCAGTGGGACAGTGATGATGTCTTTGAGGATGACCATGAAGAAGAAGATTCCGGGGATGAGGAGAACCGGAAAGATGCCGAAGATGGAGACGGACCTCAAATAGGACAAGGCGCGTGGGTAGGCGGCGTGTGGATGGACCCTCTTAATCCACACCCCACTGAACCTCGTGTAGGTCGTACGGAGACAGAGCTTGACCCGGATTTCGATCCGGCTAGTGAGGTAACGGCGATCCCTACTGATCCGCTTTCATGTACATTTTGATTGGATAGATGAAATGATATGTACTGACGACTCTTATGATCACGTTAGGTGCCTCGTTCTCCGGTAAGGAAAAGGAGATGCCGCCGACGTGGAGTAAGCCCCCCACAAGTAGAAGAAATTGAGTTGGAGTCATCTGCGCCAGAGGCTGAATGCACCGCCACAACCAGTGAACCTAAAAAAAAGGGGGCAACGAGGCAGAAACAAATACCCCACAGGCACTGGATGGTTGAAGAACTGAGCCCATCAGGAGAGGTTAAGAACCCTCCAAAAGTTCGTGTAAAGTTTCGTAACACCATTGGAGCAATAATCAGAACAAAGGTGCATGTGGATCCAACGATCCAAGATTGGTCAAAGGTGCCTGAAGGGAAGAAAGTGGAGATGTGGCAGCTCATTGCTAAATCATTCAAGTTTACTCGCAACACCGACATGGAAAAAGTACGTGCGCGTACCCTGATGAATTTGGGCGAATGTTTCCGCCGCTGGAAGGGTGAACTGAACAAGTTAGTCCAGGATGGCAAGCCAAAGCCTGAGGGTTACAATATAATAGATGCACAGTGGGCCGAGTTCATACGGCAAAAGACCTCTCTGGATGCTATAGCCCTAAGTCAGAAGCAAAGAGAACTGGCATTGAGAAACATTCATCGAGTTCGCCTTGGGCCGGGTGGTTACATTGGTAAGGCGGAGTTGTGGGCGACCGGACCCTTTTGTAGGCGTGGACGAGCGCGCCTTCCAGTGGATTAAAGGGAGGGAAGGACGCCCGGAGGGGGAGAAATTGGTCTTCCCACAACCTGAGACCGAGGTAGTGGGGGCGAAGATTCTAGCACTTGCCGAAGCACAGAGGAAAGGCGAGTATGTTCCGAATAGGGACAATGATATGCTCAGCGAATCCCTTGGCACGAAAGAGCATGGAGGCCGGATCAGAGGCTTGTCAAAACACTTGACCTTTAAGGACGGGTTCAGTAATGATAGGCAGAGGTACAGGCGACACGATTGGTACAAGGATCAAATTAAAGAAGCGGCGGAGAAAGCATTGCAAGTAAGATTTAATGAATATTTAATGGCGGCATTTGTGGAGCACCAGCAACGACAAATGATGAGCCAACCATCATTAAACAATAACTCAATGATGCCGCTGCCGCCGCCCGCTCCCTCAACCCTTTGTCGGAGTAGTGTTGCCTCTACGTCAGCACAACCATACCCGGTAGATGCTATAACTGTTGACACTCCTTGCTCGTTGCACATTCCGATAGGCAGAAGTGGGAAGACAAAGGAGGCTGCCAAAGGTGTGGCGTTGGTGGTGAGCAATAATCCTGGGTTAGGGGGACAGCCTATCCTGCCATTATATGCATGGGTAAGAGTGCTCACAATTACGGATCCAAGACATGATGATCACTTCTTAGACTTATCCCTTGATGAGGGCATTGAAACCTTGGGACAAGCCGTAGGAAAGAATGCACTGTGGCATAAACGAGATATCATACTGGAACCTCCGCCACCTGAAGATCCTCCCTCACTCACACCTTGCTCCCAGAGGATGCTGACACCGGCACAAGTTCATGCTAAGAACACACAAGAGCATGTGCCACAGCAACCAATTGTGGCCACCACTATCTCCAACCCGTCAACTCCATAGGTACAACAGGAGGCCCAACACCCATCACCACAAGTACAGCTGGAGGAACACCACCAATCAGCACAAGTACACCAGGAGAACACCCCCAATCACCACAAGTACACCAGGATGAACACCCCCAATCACCACAAGTACACCAGGAGGAACAACCCCCATCACCAGTGCAGCAATATGAGCCAGAGATGGTCATAAAGTCGCAAGCACGACCGAAGCAGTTAATGGGGTCAGTGCCACGGGTGATAAAGGCATACAAGAATACAGAGCCTGAGGTTGTGAACAAGTGGATGACAGCCAACAAAGGCGCAAACAAGAAGCTGACTTCGACAAAAAAAAAGAATAGAAAGGAAGCAGCGGTGCCAACTGGACCAGGGTTTTCCAAGTCTCGTACAGACACTGATTTCGTTCATAAAGTTGGGGTTCATGAGATACCAGATTTGCCAGATTGCCCACAGAAATTCGTGTATGGCAAAGACTTGCTACCCGGGTGGGCTCTTCATGATTGTCCAGGTGAAATGCAGAAGTTCCATAGTTGGTACCGCAGGGCATGCACCCTAGGTCTCACAACTATATGGGCACGGGTCGATGTGGATGTGTTTGGTTGCAATAGATGGGAAAACCGAAGTACAGACATAGTCATGGATTTCGATGACTTCCATGCAATGTACCGCTTGCAAATGATGGAGCTAAGCCCCATGAGACTGTGGTGTATGTAAGTGGTTCATCTCCATACACCATGTATATATGCATATGGTACTGGCCTTTGTAGTCTCAAAATGAATTTTTTTTGCGATGTGTTGTGCAGGATGCAAGGTCGCCTCGCAATGGATTCAAAGACCAAGGTTGGGTATCTTGACCCTTTTATTATTTGCAAGGCTAGGTGGGACTTCCCCCTCAAGTACCCGGACAACGCCGATGAGCTAAAGGACTGTAAGACCAGTAAGGAGAGACAAAAGAAACGAAAGGAGCTTTCCATTGATCTTAGGAGGAAGGTGGCAATATACATACGAACTATGTTGGATCGACATCGTGATGCGAGTTGCATATGGGCGTCCTACCTTTTCAGGTACGTCGTCTAAATTCTAACAATTCTTGCAGTCCCAATATTGCAAATTTCTCTCTCAATCAAATTCTACATATATCGATTAGCCTAATACTTATCGTCGCTATATAACACTGTGGCAGTCAACACTGGGTTGCTTTTATGCTATTGCCGAGGGAAGCCAAATATGTGGTCTTTGACTCATTGGATTACCCGCAATCAGAATACAAAGATTTCTGTGCCATCCTGAAGAGGTAACAACCGATAAGATTATCCACACCTTACAAAATATTTGAGGCGATGATTATATACTAACTTGTCCCATTTCAAGTAGTGCTCTTTTTTCTCTACATTGACCATTATAAAGGGCCGGCTCCTGAGGGAGTAAAGGATTGGATTCCACGCACACACTACCCATGCCATAAGCAACCAGTCGGTACCTTGTTTTGTGGCTATTATGTGTGTGAATATATTAGGAGCTGCAAGCATTACACACCAAATACTGAACGTGTAAGTGTCTTTACCATATTTCAGTACATTCATTTTACGTCTAACTATCACTCGCTTAAGCCTAACTATCATATTTCAATACTGAATGTGTGTGAATATTCATTTTACATTCATTTCTCATAAATTGCAGTTGATTACTGATTTCAGCGCTACTAAACCACTCCAAGAGGAAGATCTTCTCAAGATAGTCAGCGAACTATGTCACTTCACAATGCTTCATGTGCTTCATGAGAAGGGCAAGTACATCGATAAGCTACAAGATTATTTCTATGAAAAAAATATGATTCTCTTCGTAACTGGCACTTGGAGAAGTATCGCCTAACCATGTGAGGGTGTGGAGTGTGGACACTAAACTTGTGTGATTAATGTAATATACGTGTAATATCATTTGGATGACAATCTTGTTTTATGTTGGATTTGCTTTTATAGAATTTACAAAGAGATTAAATTATGACTGTTTGTGATTACTTTTATATTATTTGCCGGAGAAATGGTATTAGAAAATTGAATAATATTAAAAAACCAAAGAAAAAACAAATATCAAATTTAAAAACAAAAAAAAGGATTACCAGGAGCGGGCGATGGAATGACCCGCCCCTGTAAACACCATCTTCAGGGGCGGGGCAGGCAATCGCCCGCTCCTGAACAAAACATTTCCGGGGGCGGGCCATGCCAATACCCGCCCCTGGAAACACATTAGCAGGGGCGGGCGATGGCGTGGCCCGCCCCTGAAGAAGACATTTCCAGGGGCGGGTGATGGCATGGCCCGTCCCTGGAAACACCATCTTCAGGGGCGGACCATGCAAACTGCACCATCCCCCAGAGCTTGACAAACTGAACCATCTCATTTGTTGTCATCATTCTCCACAATCCTCTTATCCAGTTGTGATTATGCATATCTTCTCTAACAGTTCTTGTTTTTCTCCAAGCCAGTCTGTAGAGGTCCGGGGCAATATCACGTGGTGCCTGGCCTTGTAGCCAGCTTGAATCCCAAAATGTCGCCTTTCTACCATTGCCAATGTGCACTACTGTACTAGTTCTAAAAGGCTCTTGTCTGTTTCAGTTACTGGCAATAGACCCCAAGGTCGTTCTGGTTCTTGCCAATCGTACCATAGCCATCTCAATCGAAGTGCTCCGCTAAACAGTTCCAGATCAAGCTCCCCCACTTCTCATAGGTTTCTTTCCACCTATTACATGTTTCAACATTTTCTTATAACTTTTTCAGAAATCAGTGAACCCAATTCAACATTTAAATAGACAAATTCAACATTTTATGAGTGTTGTTGGCTAATATATTGCTAGCATGGTTAATGGTTCATCAATTTATGGTTTGATTGCATGAATCTCAACTATCCGTCTAGTATAGCATGAATCTCAAACACTAGAAGTTATGTAAAACACTTGCGGAAGCCATAGAGGATTTTACACTACATGAACCAGCGACCAGGAGCTCAAAAATACAATGGCGGTATTAATTATAAGGGTCATACTGGGACTAGGACTGTACAGGGGTGGACCGTCGCACGCCATGCATGGGTCGTCCTTGTGCCAAGGCAAGGACTTGTTGCGCCGTGCTCACATGGCACAGTGTATCTAGAATTCTCCACCCAAGCATAGTTTTTAGGATTCGACTAGACCAGTAGTTTTGGCTCAACTATGAACCTGAGACTATTGCGATCCAGTCCACTTACAAGATCAACTGTGCAATCGAACTGCTAGAAACAAGTTGAACTGTATGCCCAAGGTTCCCGCATGCATGACCTGTATCCCATCTCTAGTTGGACATTTGGTAATTTAAGAACCTTCTAATTCTCAATAAGAGGTTATTTTATTTAGTACAGTCCTGGAAAGTTATATGCAATCGATGGTACCACGTGGTAGTGACTAATATGCAGTGGTGCCTAATCCAAACTTCTGGTAGAAAATTGTAAGCCAGTCATGCAAACACAATCTGGTCACTGGCATATACTGGATCGTACGAGTGCTCGTCCACATCTATGAACAATGCTATCGCAATGAAGATTTTAACAACAATACTCATTTTGTGATCATACTCCCAATTCAAGTGCATTATTGCAATCTAGACAACAAACATGGATGCTGATGAGCTGTGACATTTTACATGTCCGAACAAGAATGATATATATTCTAGAATGTGTGGTCGGACAGGAAATACGTACTTTGACTGCATTATAATATTAACTTAAGCAGGCTTTGAATGTATGAATGCTCTTCTGAACCCCATTGAAACATACTACAAACGAGGTGCCTGTAGTCGCCATCTATTGGGAACGTACGCATAAGCCAGCGGTTCACGCAGGAGGGGGCTGCCTTGCGAGCTAATTGAACTGGGCCACCGTCTCTGCAGCATACACAGCGCGTGATGCGTCGCAAAACCATAACCATATTTGCTTGGATGGATCCTCCTATTTACCCCGTACGTATGGTAACCGGCACCAGCGAGTAACGTGTGCTATTACCGTACCGTGTTTGGGAACCCTGGTCGACACACTCGTGTTGGACTTGGCATCACTTGCTCTTATGGCCCGATTCACATTCCCCATGTATCCCACTCCTAGGCAACAGGTTTTTTTTTGCCGTTTCAACCTACTCATGTGGCTTTCCAAAGCATATGGGTCGGCGCTGGAGCTTCTACTCTACCTCAGGAACTAAATATCTCATGGCAGATGTTACTTGCATAGGTATTTATAGGCTATACGAGCAGTCATTCTGGGTGGGCCTAGTTGTGCTTCTTTAGCAGTTAGCACTCAGTTGGAATACTGCTTCCCTTTAGCACTCTGTCTTTACAACGGTAAGTACACTATGCATCTATGGCATCTGCACAAAGCATACAAAAAATATTCTTCACGAATTATAATTTTTAAAATAGTCCAGACTTTGGTACGAATATGTAATTTCCAAACTGCCAACATCCGTATAAACTGGTGTCACACCCCTCCAGATTACAATTTTATAGAGGGACTGAGAGGTGTAAACATTTGTTGCCAAACATTGATTTTCATGACACTAGCCTTTTATTTCTAGTGATGAGTATCCTTACCTACTGAAATAAAAATGGAGTTCACGTAGTATAGCAGATAACCTCCACCAAGAAAATCATAAAAATTAGAAAAACATGAACTTCCTGTGATGCTAACCTCACAGGAAATCCACGACGATGTTGCTTTGCCTCACATTGGACGACAGCAACGACTCAATCTGGATCAATTTGACGGCCAATGGAGAACTGAAATCATGGCTCACTGATGTTTTTCATTATGTGAACAGCAATATACTATGCGATGGGTTCGTCTATGGCTACGGGACAATGTAGTACAGGAAGACTTGATTAGAAAGTTAGCTGAGACCACCACAATTTTACTTAAGGGTGCAAATGGCATCTGGCACACAACTGCATGTGTGTCTTATGTAAGTGTTGATTTCTTCATTGTCCTCTGCATCTGAAACGTGTGGGTATTACCTTCCTTGGGATTGAACGCCATCCATCATCTAACCCAATCCCTATCAGAGCATCTCGATGTGGTTGCTATGTTGATCACAGGTAATTTAGAATAGAGGGAAGAGTCAAGGGATAGAAATTACATGAGAAACCCTCTTTACCAATCCAGAAGTCGGAGGACGTGTGGCACCAACGTGAAGTTTGCGTCAAGGCAAAGCAAAGTAATGAAGGAGCCATGTCCATCCGATGGTTCAAGAAAAAATTGGACAATTTTACTGATGAGGATTATTTGGGTTGAATGCTTCACTTAAGATGTTTTGAACATGATTCATGAAGCAGTGCTCTTGCTTCTGTTTGGTGGAGGTCACTCTAGTTTGTGTAGTCCGCATGATAGGCTAGAATTCGAGAGATGTAGAGAGGAGAAGCTTTTATTCTTGAGCTTTTTGCCATCCAAGCTTTGAGCATTGGTAGGAGCAGCTTGTTATCGAATATCTTAATCCATGTGTCAAATTCATGCAAGATTATTCCTCCCCTTATAAATCCCCAAAAAGGTTTCTTGGATATGTATGAACAACATCACTAGGGTGATCCCCATCTCAATTAGTGACACTATATCCACATATTTGGGTTTCCCCTAAAAGTTCCCTTTCCTGTGTTCTATAAAAATAAAATCCATGAAACTGAAGGCAATAGCTCAATCTTCTTGAAGAGATCTTTTGGTCAAGAATTCACCATGATAGAGAAGCTATGGCTCAGATATCGTTGGCTTTGGACCTCTTTTGATTAGATTTCAAGGTTGGTCTTATGTTCTTCAACCCATGTTATTGCCTTCCAAGATCCACGAAATCAGGGTGAAGTCTTGAACTTTTAGTAGATATCTTTTGGACTGACTCACTATGTCGTTCTGAAGCTATGGCTAAAATTTTGTGAGATTTGGAGTATGTTTAAGTGGTTTTGGGGGCATTGACCTAAACTTTGAGGCTATCTCTGGGCAGACCCAATTGAGAAAAGTCTGGCCCAGTTGACCTGGACATAGTCTCCTAGGAAACAATGAGCTCAACCAATTATTACTGGGTGATCCAGGTCTTACCCCGCTGAGCGAAATCTGACCTAGGTGTGACCCGGGATATTATCCAAGGGGACAGAGAGCTCTGCCTGGTTCAGCCAGCTTTAATCTAGGTGGCCAGGTAAGCTGACCCAACTTGGCTCACTTGGATTTACCAAACGTTATTAATTTGGTTTTGTCTTGTTTCTTTGGATGTTTGCTTCTGCTCTTGTGTCAATTTGTTGTCTACTCCGAGTCCTAGGTTCAAATCTTCTCTACAACTCAGTGACCTTGATATCACTAGAATAGAGGGTAATAGAGGGTCATTGGAGTTGACTTTAGGACATTCACTACTGAAATGGTAAGTTTCCCCATAACTCAACATCCTAGGGAAAGACTAAAAGACCGTAGGGAAATGGTTTCCCTAGGAAATTTCGTAGGGAAATCTTTCTAGGGGCGATTTTGACGGGATGGGATCTTGCCCTACGGTTTGTCTGCAGAAACCCTAGGGGAAACTAGAACTGTATGGAAACTTTTGACATGGCAGCACATTTTACAGTAAAGGAACTTTCCCTAGGTTTCCAATTTTGTAGGGAAACTGTCGAGCACCATTCAAATGCATTCAAAAACATTCCATGTTCAAATTTTGGAATTAAAATTTGATTTTGAATTTGAATTTATTTCACATATAGAGCACAAGCACAAAGAAAATCACATGAATGGTATTGGACTCACATAGCAGAATCTTAATTCAATCACATAACAAATTTGGTCAGCCAACATGGAATTTGCCAATATGTTGCTGCAGCCAACATGTAGCTCAATCACATAACATCAAAGTTGTACAGTTATTAGCCACCATCAGGTCTAACCTACAGTCAACATGTAGCTCAAAAAACTGCAGCCATGGTGCAAAGCAACATTGTACAGCTCATTGACAGATGATGGACCTAATTAGTCTGTCTGCATGTTGTCACTTAGATGAATTCGAAAGCACTACAGGAAACAGGTCTTTTGCCATGGGCCGCCCTCGGCAAAAGGCACTCACAAAAAAAACTCGGCAAACAGGTAGTTTGCCGAGTGCCATATGTCGGGCAAACATTTTGCTTAGTGTTTTCTGACACTCGGTGAATTTTGTCTGGCACTCAGCGCTATAAAGTGAACAAACGGCGAATCTGGACGGTGACGGAGCCATTTGCCGAGTGCCAGACAGCCGACACTCGGCAAAGCTCCTGGCTTTTTCGAGTACCGCCACGCAAAAGACACTCGGCGAAGCCTGGGCCTTTGCCGAGTGCCGTGGCCATGGCACTCAGCAAAGCCCGAGCCTTTGCCGAGTGCCATGGCCATTGCACTCGGCAAAGGCCCAGCCTTTGCCGAGTGTTTTAACAATGGCACTCAGCAAAGGGCTTTCCAAAACTCACAGAAAACAGCCTTTGCCGAGTGCTATGGTAAAAGCACTCGGCAAAGGCCCTCTTTGCCGAGTGTTGCACTCGGCAAAGTGACCAAACATGGCCTTTTATTAGTGTTCGGTCACGTATAACGTACCCCACTCTCACAGATATCACAGGAATCAAACATATATCACAATAAGCGTCACATGCAGTTCATATAGGTCACAACCACAAATGTATCATAATAAGCATCACAGGTAGTTCATATAGTTCACAACCACAAATATATCACTGTAAGCATCACATACAATTCATATAGTTCACAACCACAAAAGTATCACAAAGACGTCCAGTCACAACCACTAAAGTATCAAAACTGCAAATGCAAGTAAAATGATAAGTCACTAAGGTGGGAGCCATGACTGTGACAAATCGGCATCCTGATGAGGCTCATTCGATGCCGCCGATTGAATTTGTACAAAAGAGAAGACATAGCATGTGTGAGACAAGTTTTACATCAGAAACAAGTTATAACAACAATCTAAAACTACAAGTCCTAAGATGAAACTATAGGTTCTCCAAACTCTCTAAGTCATTAGATGAAACTATAAGTTCTCTAAATTCTCTAAATTTTCTAATTTCTCTAAATTCTCTAATTTCTCTAAGTAAAAATCTAAAATTATAAGAGATGAAACTACAAGGTTGTCAAAAAGTGACTCACGGGAGTATTTGATGTAGGAGGTGGCATCGGTGGAGGAAATACCATCATTGGTGGCGTTGGCCCACCAACCTGTGCTGAAAGGCTCTGTAGGTACAGATACATCTGCTGCTCGGCCTCCAACCTCTGCTGAAACTCCTGCTCCATCCTCAGGCGCTCGGCCTCCATCCTTGTCTCCATCTCAGTGACTCTCCTCCTCTCTGCTTTGAGCTAGGTCTACAATATATCATCCCAATGTTATAATGCAAATCAAAAGTATGTAAAAAAATCAATGAATGGTAAATAGAACAGAAATAACCTGGAGTGTCTCCATCTGGTAATGTGCAGTGTTCGGCCGTGGGCGTATGGCTGGGCTTGAGCTCGTGCTCCTTGCTCGAATCTAGGAGAGAGTGGGAGTAGTGGCCATGTCGAGAGTGCCATCGCCAATATAGTACTGCCCATGCTTCTTGCCTCCTCCCACCCACATGATGACTTCTCCATCAAGGGTTGGGTGCTCGGATCGTACTCTGGCCTATGGACCTCCCTTGCCATCGATGTGTATTCACTGAGGTGGCTGTGGATGCTCACATTGCTATACTCCGAGGGCGGGTCCTCTAGGTTGTAGTCAACGTTGGACGTTGCCTTGCCCTTGTGGGCCAATGCATATGCCTTGAACTAGGAGCAAGTTTGGCCACCATGTGATGATGACTGCAAAAAAAAAGCACCATGATTAGAAATTTTATGGAGAATTGAGCGTAAGAATAAAGAAATAAATTTGTGTACTCGTCAAGCTATGTACTCGTCGAGGCTAAGGTTGCCTTGATGGTGTGGTGTACCTGGCATCAACAAACGCCGCTCATGGCAAGCGTTGTGCGTCTCCTCCCACTCGGGCTGCAACCACTTGTCCACCATATATTTCTCGCATTGGAGATGCTGGCGCATCACCACGGAGGCGCCTACATGTCATCAAGTACATGACATATAAGAAGAACAAATTAAGCGTACTTAATCTCGAAAACAATCAGTATTAATGTTCTATATATTTACCTGCAAGTGTTGTTCCCGGGTCAGCTTCATGTTTCTTGCTTCCGCTTTCTAGACCTTCACTTGAAGAAACACAGCACTGTATGTTATGATGGACTACACGCGCGCGTCGTAATGCATGTCCTTCACAAGTTTAAAATGTGCTTTGTGAACCACAACAGTCGCCCTTTACTCGTATCCCGGATTGCATCTTAAGAAAACCAACATATAGACGCGATGTATGCAGTCATTATTTCAAGAATGTCCAATGAATGCGATATATTGAGCAATGTAGTGTGAGGAAGACTTACCCACAGCTCGCCCTTCACTCACTCCACCTTGTTCTCGAATATCCTGCCCTCCCGATCAGGTACATTGGGGAAGGCGATGCAGTGCTCCCACGTGTAGGCCAGCTCTTTGTTTGTCGGCATGTGTTTGCACAAATGCGGCAGGGACACAAGGTGTCACACACTCCTTTAACCTTGGCAAATGCTAGTTCCAAAAAAGCTTTGGTCTTCTCAATCCATTCATCGGTTAATGAACCCTGACATGTGCGGCCCATGTACATCCACTCACGGTCATCCATCCTCTAACATACACTACGTGAGGAACCCACTTTGGTAACGGGCGCCAATGGCCATTGGTAACGGGCATAACACCTGTAACCCATTTTTGGGTTACTAGTAACAGGTTAAAGGTAACGGACATAGACTGTTGTCCATTACCGATAACATAGTCATTGGTAACGGGCAACAGTCTATGCCCGTTACCAATGTGGAATTTGAAAAAAAAGAAATTGCAAATGGTATTTTTCTTTATTTTATATACACATATATACATACACACGAGTATCTAGTTTTCACATGAATATGTACACACAAATAGCTAACGCAAGAAGAATGATGTCACTCTTTCTCAGTGTGGAGATCTTTAGCCTTGGCCTTCTCTTCCTGTATGAAAATTACATGTCTGAATCAATAATTTTCTCAATGGACAACAGAGTGCATAGGCAGCAAGTAAAAAAATACTAAGATGCAAATTGTTCAGGCAGTTAACAATTACTAGCAAAGTATTTAAGCTCTTACAGTGAGTCATATAGGCAAAGGACTATGCAAACACATATTCACAAATAAGGAAATTGAGCTATGAATGCAAGAATGATATTCACAAACTAGGAGATAAGCATCTGTAAATGAGTTCCTGTTGCTTCACCAGTGCAATAGGAATCACACATGTTCAAACAAGCAGTCAGTGCTCAGTAAATTAGGCAACACAGAGATTTGGGGGTCAGTAACATAACAACAATCAAATTTCATTAGCACGGTTTCTAAGACTTCTATGACATATCAAGTTTAATTCATTGTGCACTAACATTAAGAGTAAGTCTATATCCAGGCCATAACCATGTCTCATCCTCGTAGGAAAGGCCTATAACTTCTATATGAATTTTTCCCCTTGACATTACAATAAAGTTTTCAACATCTGTAGATAAAAAGATTGCATGCCTACTATCTTGGATATACACCAGTTACATTCAAAATTAAATGCACTAATATTGACATCATAAAGGAATGCATTACCTGAGAAAGTCTTGTCAACAAGCAGCTCAATCTTCTCACCACGGTCCAGAACCTAAGCATCAAAATTGTAATACGGTCAGGAGCAATTATTTGAGATGTCTGTCATTTCCAGTATATTGCAGATGTGTACCTTTTTGGATGAGTTAATAAAGTAGTAAGGTACCTTCTCAATGTTTTCCATCATAACTCCTTTGACTTCTGAGACTTTGGCTTTCACCTTGGCAAGCTTGCTGATCTCCCCAGGGTGGTCCACACAGTATTGCATGTCCTCAGAAACAAAGGCATCAGTGATCAGACTAAAGAAAACAAAGGCATCAGTGATCAGCCTAAGAAACGTTGGGGCTTGCATAGCTGCATTGACATTGCATAGTTGCATTATCCCTGCAGTGTACACATTATTCTTCAGTGCAATCACATCATAGCCACAGACATTGGTTTTTAATCACAGTCATGATACACAAGTCAGACTCAAGTATATGTCATTCAGGATAAAACACTGGCTAAGTAAAAGTACTAGAACAGTGATCAGCTATATATGATGTACATATCTGACCAAATTAAGATCAGTGATCAGTGTATAGATTAACACAGACAATCTAGATCAGTGATCAGTGCTTAATTTAACAAGAAGACAGTATATAGATGCCACTACAAGAAACCTGTTAATCTATGACGGAAAATTTACGTCACAGATCGCTGAAAAACTGTCATAAAGCAGTGTTTGTGACGTTTCTACATAACGTCATGTATCAAGCGTCACAAATTACACCTCGTGACGTTTCAGCCGTAATCGTCACAGATAGATATAATCTGTGACGTTTCTTAATCGTCATAAAATAGCCTCAGGCCCGCTTAGCCCAACCCAAGCCCAACTTTAGTGACGAAAATAAACGTCATAGATGATTGCCACGTGTGCTAATATTCGTCATGGATCAAACTGACAGGTCAGCAACATGTGGATATTGATGATGACGTGGAGATGATGTGGATAGCAACAATGACATGGCAGATGACGTGTTGATTGATGACATGGCAGATGATGATGTGGCAACAACGTGGCAGATGACGTGGCGACAACATGGCAGATGACGTGGCGACAAGGCATTTGTTAACAGGCCTAATTCAAAGTGGGCCTAAATTGGGCCAAATAATTTTCGGCCCACTATTAACTTCCAGCTCATTCTGCTCTATACACAAGCCCGTATATAAAGAACATGCCACTAATTTGGTCCAAATATTTACGAGCCCAGTATTCAATTGATTTGCCCATTTCATCCTAATTTCAAAATTAATATTCCAGCAAAAAGTAAGCCATAAAGCCCATATAGACAGATTAAGCAACATCACTGAACCAGCATCTCATCACATATATACAACATCCTAAAATAGAAAACCTGCAAATTATTAGTAAGTTATCTGTCTGCCTCCGGCCAAAAAAAAATCTTCAGCTTCTCCATAGTCTTTGCATCCAGAGCTTCATCCGACTTGGAACTTCCAAACACTGCAGGCAATACATTTTAGTCAGCAAAGCATGGTTAAATGTCAACAACATAGGCATCCAAAAGTCTAAAGGTAACATTTGAATATGTGAGAACACATCATAGGTAAGATATCATATTATTAATAATTAAACAAAAGCATCAAAGCTTGGTATTTTCAGTAATGGATGTGCTACATGATTTATGGCCAAACAGAACACCTGTTAAGGTATTCCTTTGATGGTTATGAAAGATGGAAATGATGCATGTTGTATCATAGACTGAAAAGCAAAGGTACTCCCATGGAATTCTTCTATCTATTGTAATATGTATATAAATTCTTCTACCCCTGAACATACAGAGCATTTGGAATTATACCTTAGCAACTCCAGCTATTGTGGACATGTCTGGCGCGCATGTTGAAGGACACAAAGCTCCACCAAGTTGTGGCAAGCATAACAAAAAGAAAGATATAAGCAAGCATACATAGATGGATAAAAAAAATTGATCTCAAGCCATTAGCATTCAACAACAGTAAAAAGGGAGAGAATATATGTGAACCATGCTGTTACACAGGGCAATATTCAGATCAAAGGAGTGAGCAATATTCAGTTATCTGTGAACTATCAACAACAAAAATCACAATTGACTAATTACTGCTAATTTAGTAATGTAATAAGAATTTCTTTTAGTGTAATGTCTCCTGAAGTATGTTCCCTTAAGCTACATTACTATTAAGCTACATTACTAATGTAATAACAATTTCTTAGTGTAATGGAAGAATTATTTTTATGGAATATCGAGCAACGCACAATCAAAGAAAGATCAAAGCTATTGTTGCTGCTCAAAACTTCCCTACGCAAACTGCTGATTTGTCTGTTGAGCTGCTGCTCCCTGCCAGAGAAAAATGCAGACCGAACTAATACTGTTGCCATTGCACACAAGTTAAGCTCGATCTGAAATCGAAGCCCAGAGCTAAACCACGAGCTGCAGCACATAAGGAACGAAGCAGCACGGGAAGAAGCCACACTGCACAGGAACAAAACTCAGGCAGTCTTGCTATGAAACTGAGAGCGCGAGGCGCAAGAACCACAAACAGCCAGAGCTCCGTTCCAAAAGGCCAAAATCCAATCAAAACAATTCGGATTGACAAAGGATTCGAACCACAGGCTCACCTCGCCATGGGTAAACAGATCCAACCAAGACCACCAAAAAAGATTGAGCCTTTTAATTCCAGTTTCAGAAAACCCGAGTAACCCAAGCACAAGAACAAATTGGGGGAAACTACAAATCCAAGGTGCTCGGTGAGGGATTTGTGAGGGAATCACCCTAAACTTGCTCACACATGTCCTAGCACTGATTTACCGCCAAGAAAATTTTCTCATAACGCCCTCAAATCCGACGAACGAAAATTCACCAAAAAATCACCCGAAAATGACAGTAAAAAAAAGACTCGGGAACCAAACTGGAAGGCACGGGATTGAATCGTATATTGCTCCATGAGGCAAGGGAAGGTGGGGGAGCCGAGTTGCCGCAAGCGACAGCTGCATCGAGGTCAGAATCGTTGGTAATGGCAATCTACGCTTGGCACCTCACCCGCCCGCTAGGAACAGCATCCGCCTTCGCATCGCCGTGGGGAGGGAGGTAGAGATGCAGAGCAGCGGAGGCAGCTGGGCACGACGGCTGGAGGGGATGAGGTGCGGGGGAGGCTGCCGAGCGGGAGTGGCTGCTGCGGCTGGTGGAGGCGCTAGTGAGGGCCAGCTGATGGGAGGAGGGGGAATAAGGAAGGTTAGGGTTTCGGCAGGTGATGACCGGATATTTATTGACGCGGAGTTCGATCTCGACCGTTCAATTTGATCCGACGGTTCAGATGTGATGCAATTCGAATTGGGCCGAGGTGGGCTGAGTTATTATAGCAAAATGTCTTACCCCTTCACAGTTTAATGTTTTTCTTTTTCTTTTTCTATTTCAAATCACCCTTCAAAGTAACTTGCAAAAATAAAAAGTATTATGTACCATAATATATTTTTTAAATGTAGAAGAATATATATAAGGTTTCATCTACAAGTTTCAATTTTTTTAAATATATCTTGTATTATCTATCATTTAAATGAGTTTCTGCATTCTTATCGAAAGTAATTCTATGTTAAACTACGTGTATCTCAAATAAGATTCGAAAAATTGAATGAAAATTATATTTAGGGCGTGTTTGGATCAGATTCACGCAGCTCCACTCCACCAACTCCACCATAGAGCAGATCCACCGTGGAGTTGCAAAATGTGGAGCACCTCTTGAGGAGCTCCACAAAAAACGTGGAGTTGGCCTCCAGATTCATGTTTTTGGTGGAGCTGCAAAACGTGGAGCTGGTGGTGTTTGGCTTGAAATTGTTGGAGCAGAGCTAAAAAACGTGGAGCGGAGTGGATCCAAACACGCCCTTAGGCTCGTATGTTCCATTCTAGCCCATGTGCTGGTGATAGATGAAAATTTCAATTGTCTTCTAGGAACAATTCATACTTCTATCTCCAAAACTTATTAAAAATAATGATAATAATTCCTAAAAGTTCTTTAAAAATTATGTAAATTGGCTTAGAGTCATTTTATGGATGTGCAAGCTCGAAATAAAAGTTTTATAAGATTTTAAGATAACTAGAGTATACATTGTTCACAAAATTGATAGATCTCTCACATTGTTTCATACAACTCAAGTGGAACTTTGGAGTTCCATACAATTCAAGTCTCATATTGCTCATATACACCGAAAATTCGGACACAACCTCACATTTATCCTCATATCAACATTTGTGGATTTTCATTGCCACTTGTTGTGCAAAAAAGTAGTTTTTTGTATTTTAAGAAATAACTAATTAATATTTCATTGTGAAAGTAAGTTGCAAAATAATTGTCTTACATACCCCAATACTAACAAACAGCATTAAATGAAAGATATTGATTTTAGAAAACTTCAGAAAAAAAACCCATCAAATTTGGAGCTTTGACGAAGAAGAAATACCCATTACAAAATCTAATTCCGGATTAAAAAGATAAATGTGAAGTACCCATGTGTTCTTCGGGAAAAAAAAACACATGCGACTACGCTGGTGTGGGCCGAGTAGAGTTGGGCTGCGTCGGCCTTGTAGCAAAGGACCTGTAGACGTTTTCAATTAAATTTATAGCACAAGAAATGATGTGGCCCAGTGGTAGTTTTGCTCAACTCTAAGCCTTACGAGCCAGGTTCCAACCCGCACTCCTGCTCCTTTTTTTTATCATTTGTGAAAGCAGCGCGGGACTTTTTACAAATAAACAAAATTCTGTATAAATTCACATACACAGCAGCAACTCAGTGGTTAGCCTTGGCTATATGTTTCTTTAAGTTCCAGGTTCGAGGCCTACTACTCCCACTTGTATTGTTATTTTTGCCGATTTTATGTCCTAAAAAGTCTAACTATTCACATACAAACAATAACGACTATTCACATACAAAATAATAACGAGGCCACTTGCAATCACAGATCTTTGAGTAGCCTAGTGGTAAGGCATACACTGTTTGTTTGAGTACTTGGCCATGGGTTCGATTCCACTTGCTGCCGTTCTTTTTTTGCATTTTAGACCTAAAATAGGAACTCATATATAAAATCATATATAAAAATATGTTCTTTTTTTGCATTTTAGACCTAAAATAGGAACTCATATATAAAATCATATATAAAAATATTTTCAGCCGTTGGATGACATCTATGAGCAAATGGCCTAGTGGTCAATTCTCCCTCTAGTTGTTTTTGTCATACTTTTTTGCATCGTAATTTCTTTTTTAGATCGTATTTAGCTGTAATAAGAAGATACAAAAATTACACAAATTCTAGACTTTTGAAATTACATATTTTTTTGTTGGTAGTATACGCTTCAAATTTGTACACACCCTTACCATTAACCTCCTATTAACAAGTGCGAAAGAACTTATCATAAAAGAAATAATACATTTTTCCATGTAAATAGACAACATTGCCATATTTTTATTTTTCCCTCCCTTGCATTGCACATGTATTGCTTGCCCTCATGTTGATCTATGACGAATTTTATAGAATGTCACTAGGTAGCGGGTCGAATTGTGACGAATTTGGTAAAACATCACTATATAATGGGCCTGATATCCAATACTACACGTCCATGACGAAAAAATGGCAATCGTCACAGATGATGCATCGTTAATGACGTTTTCGAAATCCGTCACAAAGAATTCGTCATAGATTAAATGATTTGTTGTAGTGTCGAGAGCGAAGAGTAGTAAAAAATGAGAACGTGGTTTTCGAAGAAATACTAAAAGAGAGCTAATTTAGAGGAAAAGGAGTTAGTACGAAGTGGAGAAATAGCCTATAGCTTGGAAAGAGTTCTGATGGGCCTCAAAATAAAATTACATTGGGCCGAGCCGAATTGAAAGACCCAAAGCTTCCCCATGTAATTAGGTCCAGGCCCACTTTTAGGAGCGAGCATAAAGCCTAGTAGTTCGATAAAACCAACCCGCTTTGATCAGCAGAGAGACCCCACATTTCAGACGAAGAATACCGCCATCGTACGTATGCGCGCGCGTCGGCGCGGAAGTCGTCGGCTCCGTTGACTGCTAGTGGGCCAACGGATAGGCCCACTACAAATAGCAGAGCAGCCTATAGGCCGGCCGACCACCATCGGTCGTCGTCACCGGCCGGCCGGCTACCTTAGCTAATCGTCGATCGACTGATATAGAAAGGAAGAGATGGGTGCCGGGCAGCTGGTGTACGGGCTGGTGTTTGTGGCCATCGCCGGCGCCTTCTTCCTCACCCTCCATCTCTACCTGGCGCCGCTGCTCTACCTCACCTCCACCACCTAGCCCTGTCTGCCTGCTGCCTCTGCGATATATCGATGGCGCCTTCAGGGTTCATCGATCGTTCACGGCAGATACGGAGTACACGGGAAGTTCCGTTTCAGGGAATTTGGGGGTAAGGTAGATGTCAACAGTAGGTGAGCCTTCAATTTTGATAGATCATATATATTACTACAGTATGTCGATCTCGTCTTGAGCATATATAAGCCTGCTGCCAATATTTGCAGTCCATCCCGGATCAATCATGCATGTAGCTTAAGATACATAGCCCTACAAATTAATTTGAAGAACTACTCTCTTACTAATGTTAATCTAGATATGTCCATGTTTGCAGCTATGGATTTTTTCGTTGTTGTCATCATGATCCACTATTCTTGGCTCCAACTTTCAAGAACAAAAGATCATTGTAAGAAACTTGGTTCAATTGCCCTAATAAAGATCAAATCATTGCAAGGCACCCAAGTGACCCAAATACACCAGCGCATGCGGAGGATGATTACATCCATGAAAAAAGGAAAGCCGAGATGGTGCTTGCAGGCTTCAAGAGCCGATCAAGTAAACATCCCGATTTAATTGAACCTGAGAACCAAGGATCTGCCAACAAAGCTGGACAAATGGACGCAGCAGAAATCTTCCTGTGAACAATAAGGTAACAATGAAAAACTCGATTACGTTCGAAACCCTTCAATGGAAAAGAATGACACTCCGGTGACTGTTTTTTTTTCTCAGATGCGCATGAGAGCTATGTATCTTTGTACTAAGAAGAAAATTACACGACACGCAATGAATTGCCACGCGCCAATAAGTTTATTACAAGAGGTTGTTCATACATGAATATTACAACCAGCTATGCTAAGCACTCGGCTACTCACGGAAACGACAACCTAGCCTGACAACCCGTTTGCTTGATCGCTGAGACCACGGCCTCTGAATCACAGCCTTGATAGAAACTCCCACCAAAATCTTTACTGCAAGAAAACACCTGAACAAACAGGTATATATGTGGTCGGCCGTCTTGTTGATTCCAGCTTGGACTCAGAGAGTGCAAGTCGATCTCGTGCGCCTGCATCCCGTGCCGAATCCGTCTGTCAGATGTGAGATGTCCACAAGATGTGCTTGAAGGCGGTCAACCACATGAAGATCTCTGACACTTGGCTTGGCTCATGTCTTCCAGATGTGTCTGGGCTCAAGAGGATGTGCAGCAACTTGGTGCATAGCTTGGTAAGCAGAGCTAGCGGAGGTGGGTGCGAGGAGCAGATGGCTGCAGCAACTTGGTGCATAGCTTGGTAAGCAGAGCTAGCGGAGGTGGGTGCGAGGAGCAGATGGCTCCGGTGAATATTCTCATCGAGGTGGATGAGATTACGATCCCGGCCCACACCACGAGCTGGTACGAGCCATAGCAGATGAACTAGGCAGCTACCATCGGCTACAGCAAAGGCAGTTCCTGATGCCTCCTCCTCCCAGCACCACCCCTGATCGATCGACTCGAATATCTATTGTTGCACTTTGCGTTTGTGCATGTGTATGATGCTATGATAAGAGAACTTCCCCGATTGTTTGGGAGGCAGATTATATAATGCAAGTGCTGTCACGATGCATGTGCCTTTTTTAAAAAAAAAACAATATCAGAGCCTGCAATAATAAATGTTTATTAGTTTCGCTGGATGAATGAGCATGCAACCACCACCGGTGGGTGTAGTACTGGTGCATTATATATATTGACTGGATCTCAATTTACTGTATGTATGTTTGTGGACAAAATCAAGAGACCAATTTTTTCTCTCCATATACATCATGTCTCTTAGTTTTGAGCATATGACTGCTGCCAACATTTGCAGTCAATCCTGGACCAGTCATATGTAGCACAACATATATAGCCCCATAAATTAAAAAGAACTCTCTTACTAATGTTAATCTGAACGGCCACACACCATGTAAGAAACGAAGGTAGAAGACACCCCATTTGGAGACACTGATTTAAGCCACGTCCCAACGTTTGACGTGCGTAGACCCAACGCTTCTCCTATAATTTTTCCTCAGCCGGCAAAAATAAACCCGCGTCTTCTATGTTCACTTGACCGGCCGGCTATGTTTATTCGGTTAATTTCCACTCCATTAGTAAGCAACGCCAAGGTGCATTTCAATTTCCAAGCTAGCACGTAGGTTCAATCCTGTAAGTATAGGAGTAACTGCACTCATACTTGAGATCTGTCCTGTGTATTAGGTTTTCTTCTTCTGAATGTTGGCGTCTCGCGTGTCCACCTCGCTAAGAACGGTCAGCACCGGCTCCAATTGGTGTACGAGGTCCCAGAGAGGAACCAGTACATGTCCAGCGTAGGCTACAGCAAATGCGGTTGCTGACGCCTCCTTCTCCCAGCAATGCAAGCACCGTACCCCAGATCTCGATCGACTCCCGTCGCATAGTAGTGTTGCCGTTGGTACATGTGTATGCGCTGCCATGGATGGTAACTTGTAAGTGAAGACCGATCCTTCGAGGACAGATTGTGGGAGCAATATATATACACTACTGGAAAACTAGCTATCAGTGGCTGTCACAATGCATTATGCATGTGCCTTTTAAATAAGAGTCAGCCGTGCTTATTACTCCTTTTTGAATAAGAGCCAGCAATGTACTGATAGTTTCACTTGATGAGCCGCCACCACCGGTGGGTGCATTATATTTGCTGGATCCAATTATTATATATAAATACATTACTCGACGATGATCGTATCATATCATATCATATCGTATCGTATCGTATCGTATCGTATCTTACCGATCTTTCTGCACAAAATTAAGGGAAACAATGGTCATGGTGGTCTAGTATGCGGAGATAAGGCAACCAATGGTGGTCATGCATTTGCTGCCATCCCTGAGCTCAATACCCGGAGATACATCCACCACGCCTAGTTCGATCCACAGATAGAGCTAGGCCAATGCCATTATTATTTGCTTACTTAAGATAGAGATTTTGGGCAAGGTTAGGTGCATGCATTGGCTATCACCTATCCTTTCTTCCACAACATTGGTTAGCAGGCTGTGGTCTGGAGGATTGGCTTCTCTCCCTGGTGTCGAGCGCAGGGTACGGTACAGATGGAAGGGTGAACGCTCCCTGACAACGCTGACTACATGCATGGTGCTTCTGGAAAGAAAGGAACGACAATCCCATATTCAGTGCCTCGTCCAAGCCGCTTAGCAGGTTTTTTTAGTGAAACTCTAGACGAAGTGCGGCTATGGGGATATGCTGGTGCTAAGCACCTCAGGGCTATTGTTGATCAACAAATTAGAAGAGTTATCCTGGTCTTTCAAAAAAATATATTTTTAAGATGGAGGTAGTACCATGCATGGCATATGCATGCATACAAATATCAACCAACATAAAGCATGTCGCAGAGAAAACTTTGCTTCTAACCTATAGTCATAACATGGAAATTTTGGACACTTCTAGAACAACAGGTTCAGGTGTCATTACTGAACAAAATAACACCTTAATTACCCTTTTTAGCAGAGGACTTTTTTTTTGAAGTTAAAGCAGGAGCACTGCAATTCAATTAAGCAGGTGCACTGCAATTCATTTAACAGAGAGGACTGACTACCAACATGTCGACTCGCAATTGAGAAAGCCTAATGGTGCTGCCATCAGGATGGTGACCGTGCACACTTGTGAGCGAGGTGGACTAGACCACGCTTGCCCACATTTTCGTGCTGCTGAACAAAGTCTCGCCCGTGTCGGTTAGACGGCACCTGCAACGCACAAGGTAACGTGCATGGATCAGCAGTGTCAAGCCGTATTAGACGAGCTTGGTACGCGAGGAGGTAAGTAGCTACCGTCGTCTACAACAAGACCTAAGCCATGGTGAGCGCCACATCCTGCAATGACCAAACGGATGCCATTTCTGATGCCTCCTTCTCCCAGCACCCCCTGACTCCATGCAGGTGTTGCCTTGCATATGCGTCACGTTGGTGTTAGCCGGAGAGGAAGAAGCTATATATATGCTGATGAGCCCGTGGGTGTACATAGTACTGGTGCATTTGTTGGATCTCAATGACACTACTTGACGATGATCAGATCGTATCGGCTTCTATATGTGTCATCGCTCAGATATCCGGCCGGAGACACATAGAAAGTCCAGGTCCCAGAGTCTAGTATAGTACATGCCATTATTTACTAGTCCCATGCATGAGATAGCAGTAACCTTTTGGACCACACTCGATCTCTATAGTGTAAATCAAAGGAAATTAGAAAGGTTTCTTATTCCAATGCTGCATGAACCATGTCGCAGATTTTTTTTTTTTTTGGTTTTTAACTTGCAGTCACATAAGACGATGGCGATTTTTGGACACTTCTAGCACGATAGATAGGATCAGGTGTAATTGCTGAACGAAATTCTCACAATTAGGAAAACGATGCATGCAGCAAAGCTATTTTTTCTCAATCTTCCAAACAAAATTGAGCTTTTTTTTTTGAAATTAAAGCAGCAGCACTGCAATTCATTTAAGTAGAAGTAGAATGCTTGTTCTTACATGCTGATATTACATAAAAAAGATCTAAACTCGACACTCTTAAGGAAACTAATCATGAGAAACTAAGATAACTCTGGGCTACCATACGCTTGCTTCCGAATCGCCATCTCTTCTTTGATGAGACATATAACTTGAGCCGGCGTCAACTCCTTCCCTTGAAAAATCCTTCTGTTCCTCTCCTTCCACAAATTCCAGGCTGTGTACATAAGTATAGCAGCTTTGTGCCTTCTCTCTCGCTTGGGGAGACCTGCCAAGGCCTTGATCCACCAGCCTTCGAGCAGGTAACTGAACTAGACCTCCAGTAAGCACTTTGATTCGCTCCCATACATTAGTAGCATACGAACAGTGCAAGCAGAGATGTGCCGCCGTTTCATTTTGTGTCCTGCACAATGCACATAATGGATTGCATGGCCAATTAAGTTTGGCAAGTTTGTATGCTGTCAGAATCTTGCATTGTAGGAGTAGAATTGAGTGGCAGGATGTCATAGCTTAATTGAGCAAAATTGTACTGGATCAGCAGGGTGAAGCCGAAGTGGATTTGGTACTGAGTGGCAGGATGTAATAGCTACCGTCAGCTACAACAAAGACACCACGAGCAGGAGGAGTGCCGCATTCTGCAATGGTGAAACAGGTGCAGTTCCTGATGCCTCCCTGTCCCAACACCCCTGACTCCATCGTGTTGCCTTGCATGCCGTTGGTGTAATAAACTGGAGGAAGATGAAGCTATTATATATATATAGGGTATAAAAGAGAAGACCACATACACCGATCGTTTGGGTATTAGTATCGACATGTGCAGACTGTGAGAGTCTGATGCAAGTGCTAGCTTTTGGTGTTTTCTCTTTCCTTCTAATAAAAGTTCGGCAAATCTCTCTTGCCGTCCGTTCAAAAAAAAAGTGCTAGCTGGCACAACGTGCCATTTTTTATAAGAGCCATATGCTTCACTCACTACGGGAAACCCCCGCTTTGCCGAGTGGGTGTAGACGTGTAGTACGTGTGCAGTGTGCTGCCATATGTGTCGTCGCTCGTTAAGGGATCTTTGTACACCACCCGCCCTGTATAGTGGCAGGGGCAATATGGGCGTCCGCACAGGGCCCCCAAAATTTTGGGGCCCCCAAACCACTTAATTAGATTAGCTAAACATCTACTTAAATATAAAAAAATAAAATACCCACTAAAGCCTACATATATAGAAAGCACTTGCCGGTCTATATGTTATTGTTCAGTACTTTTTGGTCCATCGATGGTACAGTTGTTTTTTCACGAGAATTAATGAGTTACAACCTATAATTAGTTTGGTTTGGTATATTGATTTACAGACGGGAACACATTTTGGTACATTGAGATTAGTTTATTGCTTAAATATTACCTTTTTAATGTTTTATTATTGATATTTGATATATTTCTAAGCAATGGAAGAATTAACATATATTAAAGTTTTTCCATAACTTAATGAAAGTTTGCTTTGATTAAAATTTGGGGCTCCATTATATGTTTCGCACCGTGGCCTCCATTTTGTTCATACGGCCCTGTACACCACCCATGGTCGACTTGATGGCCTCCTAGCTACGGCGAGAGCGAGAGAGAGAGAGAGAGAGAGAGAGAGAGGAACAAGACCATGTTCTGAACTCTAAAGCTTTAATTTGGGAGACGACGATGTGCTGCAGGTTGTAACTTGTAAAGTTCCTGTCAACGCTCTGGGTTGATTTGGAGTTGATGACGACTGACGGAGTAAATATCATATTCCTACTAACTTGTTGAACGCATAGGCCCTTGGCATCAAGGTCACGCCAACGACATGCATCAATTTATTTATTTATGTTTCTAATTCCCATGATAGGATTGACCCACTTGTCAGTGGAAGAAATTGTGAGCAAAAATTAGGACCCAGCATGCTTGCGAGACAGCTTCCACCGCTGCACTACAAGTTGCTATCTATTCGCCTTATGCGATCTATGTAATTGAAATAGTATAATTTTAATTCACTAATATTTTTTCACTAACAAGTGGAAACACAACATTCATGAGGGTTTCGTTGAAATTTTAAACATTGGACAGCGAGATTATGGAAGAAGTACATGGTGATAGAATCAATATACAGGCGAACTGCCCACATAACAACCACACACTGTTGATTGATCTACAGCGAGAGCCGCAGCACAGCACGACGCAGGGGCGGTACTGCTCCAGTGAAGAAGCCACAGATGGAAGGGAAACCTGCTAACATGTTCGGAGCTCCACAATATGCGTTTGATTGATCTACTGTGTCTTGTGCTCGTGGTGTTTCTCTCATGCCACGACAATGTGTACTAGTGCCTTGGTCTCTTTAGCTGTTACCACCGTGCTGCCTGGGCAGCTGAATGCTTTAACAGTCTTCCTTTCTGCCTGTACTTTCCCGTAGTGNCGGGCGGGGCCCCGGCGGCGCGGGCATGCTGCCCCGACGGCGCTGTCGGGCGGGGGTCCGGCAAGCCTCCAAGCGACGACACAGTGAGGACTAAGGAGCTCCGTTCATGATCCAGGAGATTTGTTTGCCAGTAATTTTTTTGATTGTGTTGAGATGAATCCTCTCTCTGTTGTGAATCAACTCGAACTCATCTCTTGAATCATATCTTTGTTTCAATTTGTGAAGTGTCGATTGTGTGTTTGATTGTATGTCTATGGTCAAATTGAAGTTCGAGAATATGATGATCTGGTTTTGGATTTGGAGAACTTGAGCTCGTGGAGTCGGAGGTGGCGACGGAGCTGGAGGTGGAGGCGGAGCTGGAGGGGCCGGACGGTGGCGCGACGGACAGGAGCCGTTTTTTTTTATTTTTTTCAGAAGTCTTTTGTCCCGGGTGGTGTTAGCCACCGGGACTAAAGATGTCTTTAGTCCCGGGTAAATAACCGGGACTAAAAGCAACAGCCTTTAGTCCCGGTGCCTTAGTCCCGGTTGGGGACCCGGGACTAAAGCCCGTTCCCAACCGGGACTAAAGGCGGTTTTTCCACTAGTGTGCCTTGCATATGCGTCACGTTGGTGTTAGCCGGAGAGGAAGAAGCTATATATATGCTGATGAGCCCGTGGGTGTACATAGTACTGGTGCATTTGTTGGATCTCAATGACACTACTTGACGATGATCAGATCGTATCGGCTTCTATATGTGTCATCGCTCAGATATCCGGCCGGAGACACATAGAAAGTCCAGGTCCCAGAGTCTAGTATAGTACATGCCATTATTTACTAGTCCCATGCATGAGATAGCAGTAACCTTTTGGACCACACTCGATCTCTATAGTGTAAATCAAAGGAAATTAGAAAGGTTTCTTATTCCAATGCTGCATGAACCATGTCGCAGATTTTTTTTTTTTTGGTTTTTAACTTGCAGTCACATAAGACGATGGCGATTTTTGGACACTTCTAGCACGATAGATAGGATCAGGTGTAATTGCTGAACGAAATTCTCACAATTAGGAAAACGATGCATGCAGCAAAGCTATTTTTTCTCAATCTTCCAAACAAAATTGAGCTTTTTTTTTTGAAATTAAAGCAGCAGCACTGCAATTCATTTAAGTAGAAGTAGAATGCTTGTTCTTACATGCTGATATTACATAAAAAAGATCTAAACTCGACACTCTTAAGGAAACTAATCATGAGAAACTAAGATAACTCTGGGCTACCATACGCTTGCTTCCGAATCGCCATCTCTTCTTTGATGAGACATATAACTTGAGCCGGCGTCAACTCCTTCCCTTGAAAAATCCTTCTGTTCCTCTCCTTCCACAAATTCCAGGCTGTGTACATAAGTATAGCAGCTTTGTGCCTTCTCTCTCGCTTGGGGAGACCTGCCAAGGCCTTGATCCACCAGCCTTCGATATCGGCATCATCTTCAGGTAACTGAACTAGACCTCCAGAAGCACTTTGATTCGCTCCCATACATTAGTAGCATACGGACAGTGCAAGTAGAGATGTGCCGCCGTTTCATTTTGTGTCCTGCACAATGCACATAATGGATTGCATGGCCAATTACGTTTGGCAAGTTTGTATGCTGTCGGAATCTTGCATTGTAGGAGTAGAATTGAGTGGCAGGATGTCATAGCTTAATTGAGCAAAATTGTACTGGATCAGCAGGGTGAAGCCGAAGTGGATTTGGTACTGAGTGGCAGGATGTAATAGCTACCGTCAGCTACAACAAAGACACCACGAGCAGGAGGAGTGCCGCATTCTGCAATGGTGAAACAGGTGCAGTTCCTGATGCCTCCCTGTCCCAACACCCCTGACTCCATCGTGTTGCCTTGCATGCCGTTGGTGTAAGGCGTTTTAGGATCTTAAGCATAAAATGGAACCACTGAGACATGAATTAGACCATACCTTGGTCATTAGGACCTTCCATGATCTTGATCTTGTCTTGTTGTTGATGGAGAAGGTGATCCTTCCTGTGGTTTCTATGCAGTAGCAACTAGGATTGGATAGCTAGGGCAGAGGCTTTTTCATGTGAGCTTAGGTTAGCCTTTAGATGCCTCTTCACCCTCATATTTATATGCACAGCACCACAGGGGGACAGCACCTTATGGAGTTGTATAGATCCTTCCAATCAAAGGCAAGATTCCAATTTGGACTTGCTTATTGACAGCTTATCCTTAGGCTGTCATTATCTTTTATGCTGACATCATTGCTGACATCATAGCCGACATGATCAACCCAACATTCTCCCCCTTGATCGTGAGGCTAAACTTATAAGCCCACTTCTCAATGGAATGACATACCGAGATAAAAGGATTGCAACGGATAATTATGTTCCACAGAACCCAGTTACTACAGTATGTCGCCTCATTTCAAAATGAACTTCTTTAACTTAGGAGCTCCATAAATCTTAATGCTTAGTTAAAACTTGTGAGCCCAGTTCTCGTTGGAACTTATATAGAGATAATAAATTGCAACAGTCAATTAAGTACTGTTGAACTAATTATCTACAATCCTTCATTCCATCGCAAAATGGACTCTTCTTAGGCTTATGAGGAGATGGTGCTATAATAGTCCCGAAGTGCAGTTTGTTTTCCATGTACTTTTGTACATCTTTATGGGCGCGCCTTAAAATAGAAAATCAACATGTTTCCAGAATCATAATCTTGTCCCTGAATGATAGGCTACCAATTAATCTTTATGCCGGCAATATCAGAAGGCAAGCCTCTTAAACTTAATATGATGCTCAACACTTATGTCTTTAATACTTATTTGTTGAGCACCAAAAAATCTCAATACATCATTAAGGCCTTGAAACATATGATGTTTGATTCTGGAATCATTCTTTCACAATGTCTTGGGCCTGGCAATACCCTTTGACATGTTACTCGAATAGAACTACACTCTTTACATAATAAGTTCCGAGATAATATACTTAATAAATTCCTTATTCTCTTAAAATAATATGGATTAGGGACATAAATCCATATTTTAAAACTTTGGGATTAAACATGCCACAACTTAATCAACATCTTTAAATGATGCCTTAATAAACTAGGTGGAGCCATTCCACAAATATGGCTCCCCCACAAGGGTGCATCTTTTGTGGATATTAATGCACCTTGCTATAGCATTAGTGTCTGAGTATTCCATAACTTGATGGTTTTTTCAGACTTTCTCAAATGTGAGCATGTAATCCCTTAGTGCTATATTTATAGCACAAAATTACTTTAGCACTTACACCAACAAGGCAGTACATTCTGAACAATCTTTCCAGGGATCCAGTCCTGGACTTATGTTTGCCAGATATCCCGGTCTATAAAACTTTAAGAGCATGTCAAAAACTTTAAGCATATATCACTTATGTTTGCCACAACATAAGTTAACTTATTGCCCTTAATGGGAGTAATCAATCTTTGGGGATCATAGTTAATACTCCCATTTTCTGGACCAATCTTGATGAATCTTAATTCTCAAAAGACATAAGGGACATCACCAAGAATAAACTTAATTCCCTGAGAATAAAACTCATTCCTTATAATATACAATATCCCTATTGCTTATTGTCAACAAGACGTTGACTTGTCCAAATTTCTTATTTGAACTTTATTTCATTATTCAGAAAAGCTTATACCCTTAAAAAATGAGCAGTAAATACCACTCCTTTACCATAAGTATCGTACTTAATTCCTTATTTTACATTAACCCTTTTCTTATGAGCATAAGATTGTACCTTTCATTATTTTATTTCATAGTCATATTTAGACCTTGTCGCTATTAGGGAAAAACTTAACATGAATATTAGAAACTAACAAACTTTCATTCTAATAGATGGAAAGGATTCTTAAAACTTATATATTTCACTTAGGAGACAATTATGTGAGGCTAATCATTGAGACATAAGTAATTAAGGCCATTAGTGTTAAAGATAAGTCTAATTATTCTTTAATCACCATTCATTCTCAATGACCCTTAATACTCTATTAACTAAAACTTTGATTCATTTTAGACAACATCAATAACAATACTCCTTTTAAAAGGGATAAAAGCAAAACAATCTTAATAAAGTCAGGTACTAAAAGAGACAACACTACATGTGCACAATATGCATAAATGTCTTAATAACTCTTAACTTACTTAATTTTATATTCATAAAACATCACTTACATGAAGAGTAGTGAAATATACAAAGTACATGCATACCTGATAAAGCATTTTCTTCTTTAATTCTTTAATGGGAAGTTCAACTCTCCCCCTCGAAATGTGGACTAAGTGATAGTGTCACATTTCGATGGAACTTCATAACAAATATTTCATTATTGGAATTGAAGAAAATATCCAGTAGAATAACATTAACCTCCATACCATATTTTACCTTCTTTATAAGGCTTTACCTTAAACTTTCTTATTTATGAGGCCATAATAATTATCATATCCATAATGCCTTATCTTTACCAATCTTTCTTATAACCATAAAATTTTATTTGAACTTCAATCATAATGCTTGATGATTGGCAACATAATAAGATGAACTCAAAGATTCCCATAATTCTTTATGTCTAAGCTTTATTCTTATGATCTTTGAGAATTGCTTCTCCATTAATGCCAGGCAAAACTTAACATAATTAAACCAAGAGATTTGCTCCCCCAGATCTTTACTGGCATTGATCATAAGGTACATTTCTTTAGGTTGCTCCTATTAGATATAAATAGACAAGAAATCTATTAAGGTTTCTCATCACTTTCATAATCATTAAGACTTCTCTAATAGGAGCTTATTGCGTTTATTCACGCAACAAATATTTATGACCTCACAAAAGATAATAATTTGTCAATAAGTTTAACTCATTCCTTATTGAGGGTACTTATAGTAGCCAAAAATTATGGCTAAATTTAAAACATCATCAATAGGGATACTTTAATTGATAATTCTGACAAGACTTTAATCACTCTACTTTGCATCACCTTTGGGCAGAAGCAAAGTAGAGTTTAACATGAAAACAAACATTAATAATTCTTTATCTTATTATCATTTGCATAAAGTTTCTTATGTAAATATTAATGCTCAGGGAATGTTATAATCAACTTTTGGTCATGCTTGAGGCTTGAAAACTTAATTGATCTGGGAATTAAATAATGACACAAGGCTATAAACAACTTTGGTTAGAATACAGCCATAAATCACATGTAGAATCATAAAACTTATCAAGTCTCAAGAATACTTTAAATAGAGGCACTTAGTTGCGGAAGCGTAAACATTAGTTGCTAATATTCACTTATGGTTACTTGAACCTTTTGCCTTTAGCATAATTCCCCAACTATACTTCAATTATTTTATGGCCTTATATATGAAAAATTCATAAGCCATTCATGCATTATCATTTTCCCAGACCATTAATTTCTTTTGTTGATCCAATCCACATCAGCTTTGGCCAGAAGTAGATAGGAACAACAAAATTTTGTGATCAAGTGTTCATTAATCAGCTTTGGCCAGGATAACAAATACAAGTCACACTTTATTTAGCCTTTTATCTTCTTTTACTGATCTAGCCCACATCAGCTTTGGCTAGAAATGGACAGGACCAGTAAACTTTTGTGGTCAAATATTCGTCAATCAGCTTTGGCCAGAATGACAAATATAAGCCACACTTAATTGAAATCACATGTCCTATGTTCTTCTTTTATTGAACTAGTCCACATCAGCTTCGGCCAGAAATGGTCAAGAACAATAAAATTTTTGTGGACAAGTATTTATCAATCAGTTTTGGCCAGAATGATAAATACAAACCACACTTATTTATTTTGAGACATGTTTAATAAAATATCCTTTTAATATGCATGGCTTATGGACAAAAGACTTTATCAATGGGTAATTAATAATGACAATCCATGATTGAAAAGTCAACATTAGGTGTAATGCCCAAAACTTAATTGTAGTCCAAGTGAGACTTGGCTTAAATCATAAAAGACCACCTTATTCTTATGAGAATCAATCACTAATTTTGCTTTGGGGAAATAAACATTAACTATTTCATTATTAGCAATACTTTATTACTTAAGCATAAAAAGAGTAAATTATTAAACAACTTATCGTAGTAGCAAGAACTCAACTTATTCTCACAACATTATATTTTAAAACAATTCAAACATTAAATAATACCTTAAGGAAGGTACTCAATGAATTAACCATAAGTTAAAAGCATAAGGATAAACATAATAATAGTCCGAATCAAAATTCGAGACTAACTTAATCACAAGAGCCCACTTATTAATTATTAATTAAATATGAGGAGCTCATTAATTATAAAAGCATTATTGGGGTGGCTAACAATAATTGCTTTATTTTGGACAGTTAATTATAAATAAAGGGGAACATAATTGCTTATTATGGAGAATAAGCATAAATAGCTCAAAATTTTAATTTTGTTGCCCAAAAGAATAATATTTGATCTTAAGTATGGAATGTATTAGTCCATTGCCCTAATTTTCTTAGTGGTCATAATTCCCTTAACTTTATTAAAATAATTTTCTAAAATAATACTTAATCATAACAAAGCTATCATTACATTAATATTGGCCATAAGCATAATAATCAATATTATAATGTAAAACATAAGGAAATTTCATCACATAATAAGTCCATTTATTGTTCTTATCATTATTTGCTAAAACATAATAAAAGATCTTTAAAATTTAAACATGAAATAACATTCATAGTGATGTTTATATATATTTTATTAAAGTA
>CM014272.1:41661-57059 GCA_004135705.1 Alloteropsis semialata | reverse complement strand
GCGCGGTGAGGAGCGGCCGGCGGCGGCGGATGGCGGCGCTGCGGGTTGGGAGTGGGCGCGGGGCGTTAGGTCAAACGAAATTGGAGTTAGGTCAAACAGAGCACCGTCTATATGACAGGTGGGGCCCACGAAAGATGCCAACGGCGTACAATCCGCCGGATCACGGCGTAGTAACGCCGTATGCTTTACGCAGAGAGCATGTAATCCAGGCCGGCCAAGAAATGCAACGTCGTATGTTCCGCCGGAGACCGCCGTACCAAACGCCGAGATGAGAAAGATTTCAAAAAAAGGGGCGCCGTATGATCCGGTTCTACTGTGTGGATATAGGGTGGATCATACGCCGGTCGAGGATGAATAGGGACACCAGAATAGTGAACGCCGTATGCTTTTTGAAATGTATGCCATGCACTGTAGAAAGCATACGCCGTTCAGAGGATGAAACTGAGATCCGAAACTGTGGCAAAAACCACACGCCGTATGATACGCCGTTGGCGGCGGAATATACGACGTTCAGAGATTTTTCAGGCTGAACTAGGATCTCTTAACTAGCCTAACTTTTGAACAACCAACACGCACAAGCACAAGTTAGGGCTAGTTTTGAGTGACATCCTCACCCCTCAAACACTCTTTTGAAAATACCTAAGGTTGCTCAAGAGCTTTACATAACAATAGTTTTTCAAAAGCGAATTAAGAACCAAAGGGGAGGAACTCCAAAAAGAAATGCATGAGTCATGGCCTTTGAACTTAGAGATTGAGACTTTAAGCTCGTTAGGGCGTGACTCAATAGGCAAGAAAGCACAATATTGATTTCATCATTCTTATGGAGTTGTTAAGTCACATTGAAAGGGAAATAACTTTCTCACAAGATGATTTCTCCTTTGTGATCTAACGCATGCAAGATGCAATGCAAGACAAGTGCATGAAATTAAACATGAGTGCAAGCCTTACATGACAAGAAAGATGCAATAACGGAAATTAAATCTATCTTGTCAAGTTTGAACCCTTCTCAAGCTTGTTCATGATGAGCCAAACTACATGCCTTGAGCGAAAAGAGAACCACCGGCTCAAGCAAGACCCATGCTCATCACTATCTTGACAAGGTTAGAGAAGCCCCTAGCATATATACATATGAAATGCATGCTATATGACAAGGCAAACCTCGTAACCTCAAAAAAAGTTGCATCATCAAGAGGTTTTATGAAGATATCCGCCAATTGATCTTTCGAACGAACACCACAAAGTGATATGTCGTTACGGGCCACATGATCACGAAGGAAGTGATGGCGAATATCTATGTGCTTTGTGCGAGAGTGTTGTACCGGGTTATTAGCAAGTTTTACGACACTCTCATTATCACAAAGGAGGGGAACCCTATCTAGTACCACACCATAATCCAAGAGGCTTTGCTTCATATAAAGGATTTGAGCACAACAAGCCCCGGCGGCAATGTATTCCGCCTCCGCGGTGGATAAGGCCACAGAATTTTGTTTCTTAGAAGACCATGAAACCAAGGAACGCCCTAGCAAATGGCAACCCCCCGAGGTACTCTTACGGTCAACACGACATCCGGCAAAATCCGAATCCAAGAGAGTGAAAGAAGCACCTTTGGGGTACCACAAACCTATGCTAGGTGTAAAGTTAAGGTATCTAAAGATTCTTTTTAAGGCACTTAGATGGGATTCCTTAGGATTAGCTTGGAAACGAGCACATAAGCATACACTAAACATGATATCCGGCCTAGATGCGGTAAGGTAAAGAAGCGACCCAATCATAGAGCGATAAAACTTTTGGTCAACCGATTTACCGGATTCATCCAAGTCGAGATGTCCATTGGTTGGCATTGGAGTCTTGATCGGCTTGTATTCATCCATCTTGAACTTCTTGAGGATGTCCTTCGTATACTTTTCTTGATGGATGAACGTCCCTTCCTTCAATTGCTTGATTTGAAATCCGAGAAAGAAGTTGAGCTCACCGATCATGGACATCTCGAACTCCTTACACATCATATCACCAAATTCCTTGCAAAATTCTCGGTTAGTTGAACCAAAGATAATGTAATCAACATAAATTTGACAAATGAAGAGCTCATTGTCGATGATCTTTTTGAACAAGGTGGTGTCCACCCTCCCGATCTTGAATCCCCGGTTGATGAGAAAGTCACGTAGGCGTTCATACCAAGCCCTTGGCGCTTGCTTGAGCCCGTAGAGCGCCTTGTGCAACACATAAACATGGTTAGGATATCTAGGGTCCTCAAAACCGGGAGGTTGTTCAACATAAACCAATTTATTGATATAACCATTTAAGAAAGCGCTCTTCACATCCATTTGATATAACTTGATATTATAATGTGAAGCATATGCAAGGAGGATACGGATGGCTTCAAGTCTTGCCACGGGAGCAAAGGTTTCACCGTAGTCCAAATCTTCTACTTGTGAGAAGCCCTTGGCGACAAGTCTTGCTTTGTTGTGCACCACCACACCATGTTCATCTTGCTTGTTGCGGAAGACCCACTTGGTGCCAATCACGTTCTTGCCTTGGGGACGCTCTTCAAGAACCCAAACTTGATTGCGGGTGAAGTTGTTAAGTTCTTCTTGCATAGCCATCACCCAATCCGGATCCTCAAGAGCTTCACCTACATGAGTGGGTTCTATACAAGAGACAAACGAGTAATGTTCACAAAATGAAGCATATTGACGACGACGAGTCCTTGTACCGCCACTTGGGTCTCCCATGACTAAGTCAATAGGATGGTTGGTGGAGGTACGTGTACGCTTCACTTGTGGTACTTGAATTGATGCTTGTTGTGGGTCAACGTCTTGTGCTTGAGCTTGAGCTTCCTCTTGTGTGATAAGAGTGTCGTCGGAAGGAAGTGGCTCTTGTTGATCTTGATCTTCATGATCTTTCTCATCTTGTTCTTGGTCTTGAGTATCATCTTGAACTTGATCATCTTGTTCTTGAGTTTCTTGATCTTGATCAACTTGGGGAGCCATGGACTTGGATGAAGTAGTTGGTGTAGCTTCCTTCTCTTCATCGGACGAGTCGAAGTGGTAGCATGATGTAGTGTGTACAACTCGTCCTCTTGGAGAAGGCTTCTTTTGTGTGGATGTAGAAGGTACATCTTCATCCTCCTCCTTTGGCTTGATGTCCCCAATAGCCATCTTCTTCATTGCATCTCTTAGTGGTTCATCCCCTACATCATCACAAGAGAAACTCTCCCCTTGGGAGCCCTTAGTCTCATCAAACTCCACGTCACACGTTTCTTCAATAGTGCGAGTTGCATTATTGAATACTCGATATGCCTTGGAGTTAGATGAATAACCAACAAGAAAACCAACATCACATCTACTTTCAAACTTGCCTAGGTGCTTTCTCTTTTTGAAAATGTAGCACTTACAACCAAACACCCGGAAGTAGGAGATGTTGGGCTTCCTCCCAATGAGAAGCTCATAGGGCGTCTTGTTTAAGAAGCGGTGAAGGTAGACGCGGTTGGAAGCATGGCACACCGTGTTGATAGCTTTCGCCCAAAACCTTTGCGGGATGCCATAGTCATCCAACATGGCCCTTGCTAGAGTGATCAAGGTCTTGTTCTTCCTTTCAACAACACCATTTTGTTGCGGCGTGTAGGTGGATGAGAACTCATGCTTGATGCCGCCTTCATTGCAAAATTCTTCAACTTGGGTGTTCTTGAATTCGGAACCATTGTCGCTTCGGACCTTGACCAATGTAGACTTGAATTCCACTTGTGCTCTCTTGGTGAAGTTCTTGAATATGCCGGCTGTCTTGCTCTTGTCATCTAGAAAGAAAGTCCAAGTATATCTAGAATAATCATCAACAATGACAATGCAATAAAGATTACCACCAAGGCTCTTATAGGTGGTTGGGCCGAAGAGATCCATGTGAAGAAGCTCAAGAGGTTGAGTCGTCGACATGTACGCCTTCATGGGATGTGAAGTTGCAAATTGCTTGCCGGCTTGGCATGCACTACATGGCTTGTTCTTCTCAAACTTCACATCCTCCACACCAACCACCATTCCTCTCTTGAAAGCTTTCTTGAGTTGGCTCATTCCAATATGAGCAATGCGCCTATGACAAAGCCGACCCTTGGAACTCTTGGTGAAGAGGCATGTTGACAACCTAGCATCATTAGAAGAGAAATCCACAAGATAGATGTTGCCATGTTGAAAGCCTTTGAAGATAACATCTTTATGTTTTTTGCTTGACACGACAACATCGGTATCGCTAAATGTGCAAGTTAGTCCAAGATTACAAAGTTGAGCTATTGGAAGTAAATTATAACTAAGAGACTCTACATGCAAGACATTAGAAATAGAAAAATTATTAGAAATTGCAATCTTACCCAAACCTACCACTTTGCCTTTTGAATTGTCACCAAAAGTCACTTGCTCATGATCTCCCACATCTTCATCTAGTGAGGTGAACATCTTTACATAGCCGGTCATATGTTGTGTACATCCACTATCCAACACCCAATGGTTGCCGCCGGCTTTGTAGTTCACCTACACATAGGAGATTAAGCTTGAGGTTTGGGAACCCAAACATACTTGGGTCCACGAATTTTAGAACAAAGAGTCTTAGGAACCCAAAGTTGCTTGGGACAAGTGCCCTTGGGTGGAAGCGTCAAGAACTTGGCCTTCACTTTCCCATCTACCTTACTCAACCAAAAGTGATGTTTATTGTAAGTGCATCGATAATTAGGTGGTAAGATTGGTAGAGGTTTAGTGGGTGAAGGGCACTCCCTTGTATCATGGCCTTTTTCCTTACAAAGTTGGCAATAGGATCCCTCTACATCATTGAAGCACCCATCAAGTTGAGGTGATCTTGGGGCTTTTGACTTTTCCTTTAAGAAGAAGTTGCCAATACCACTTCTCCCATGTTGCTTCATGTTGTGGAAGAGGATGTCTTTGAGAAGACCCTTTCCCTTGACCATGACATCCAACCTGGTGGCAATGCTTGCAAGTTCTTCTTCAATTTCTTTCCTATCAAGGTTAGCACAAGAAGAGAAAATATGGTTTGATGGCAAAGGCACTTCTATTAGATCATCACAAGATGTAGATGCATTGACCTTAACACAATCATTCTTACCATATTCTTGCATGCTAGGGTCAATGGCATCATAGGCAAACTCAAGCTCTTGATGTTTCATCTCTAGGTTCATGAGATCAATCTTAAGCTTTCTATTGTGAGCCTCAATAGCCTTGTTAATCTCAATGGTTTTCTCATATTCAATGAGTAATTCATTGTGCTTAACAAGAAGAGTGTTATGCTCATCTCTAAGTGACTTGTTAGACACAACAAGGATATCATGAGATTCAATAAGTGTGTTGTGTTTAGCAAGCAACTCATCATTAGAAAGCTTAATCTTGACATAGAAACCCTCAAGAGTTTTAAGTTTGATTCTTTGCATCTTGATCATTTCGGTGTACTCATCAAGAAGTGTCTTAAGCTCATTAGGTGAGAGTTCATCATGGCTATCACTTGATTCATCATCACTCACCTTGGTGTTACCTTTTGCCATGAGGCACATAGATGGTGGAGGAAGAGGGGGTTCATCATCTTCTTCATGCTTGATGGCAAGCCCGGCAAATACCTTCTCTTTCTCATCATCACTTGAATCATCACTTGAGCTCTCACCACCAGAAATCCATTCTCCAACAATGTAGGTCTTGTTCTTGCCTTTCTTTAAGAGTTTCTTCTTGGCCTTGTCGGAGACCTTCTTCTTGTACTCATCATCATCTTTTTCCTCCTTGTTCTTCATCTTGCGCTTGTCGGGCTTGGGACAATCATAGGAGAGGTGATTGTACTCCCCACAATTGTAGCACTCTTGTTCCTATCCCTTGGCGGAACTTGTTTTTCTTAGGGTCATAGTTGTAGCCCTTTTTGCTAAGCTTGGAGAGGAGCTTTGTTGTCTTCCTCATGATAAGAGCTAGCTTGATGTCTTCTTCTTCATCATCATCTTCTTCACTCTCACTTGATGATTCTTGGACGACAACCATCTTGCTCTTCTTCTTACTTGATGATGATTCCTTCTTGGCCTTGAGGGCAAGATCATTGTTGGTGGAGGTAGAGTCTTCCACACCAACACCCATCATGAAAATTTCATGAGAGCGAATCTTGCCAATTACTTCCACCACTTCAAGCTTGTCAAGATCATTCTCAAAGAGTAGAGAGGTGATAATGTTGTAGTCGGGCTTGTGAAGAGCTTGCAATATGTTGCGGATGATTGCACCTTGAGACAAATTAGCAATGTTAAGTGCATTTATATCCTCAATGATGACATTCATTCTAGTAAATATTTGTTCTACATTCTCTTTGGAAAGCATGGTGAACTTCTTGAGCTTAGCACTAAGGAATTGGTACTTCTCCTCACGGATTTTCTTAGATCCGACATTACTCTTCTCTAGAAAATCCAGCATCTCATGAGCGGTTTTCTTGGTGTACACTTGAGAGAATATGTCACCAGACAAACACTCAAATATGGTATTTTTGGTAGTGGTATTCCATGCGGTTTGATCTACGGTGGGTGTATCCGGTAGAGGGTTAATGGCAACCGCCAAAGTAATGGGAGAAAGTGCCTCCAAGTAGCACTCTATGCGAACTTTCCAATGAGGGTAGTTTCTCCCATCGAACTTAGGTGGACCATTACTACCTCTTGGAGCCATTCTCTAAGCTTTTAAGCCAATAAAAGAGAGCCTGCGCTCTGATACCACTTGTAAGGATCGATGGTCCAAGAGGGGGTTGAATTGGAACTTTTTTAAAACTATGAAAAATAAATCCTAGCCTATCATGCTAGTGTTGCCCAAACCTATAGTTCAAATGGAATGCCAACTCTACACTAAGCAAGAAACCTAAACAAGCAAGAACAAACAACAACAACAAAGTAAATGCTTGAAAAGAAATGCGGGAAAGTAAAGAGAGTAGGCACGAAGACAACCGGATTTTTTCCCGTGGTATCGAGGAGTTGACGCTCCTCCCTAATCCACGTTGGAGTACTCACTAAAAGTATTACTCCATCTTGATCCACCAAGAACCAAGCGCTTCACTAAGAATACCCTTTCTCCATCTCCGGAACGGCGGGTTTCAAGTACCGTGTACAACCTTGTATCTTGGGGCTTCCACAATCTCCAAGAGTTCACCAAGAACTCCTCCAATCACCAAGACCGGCTAGGTGCCGTCAAACACCAAGGGTAACAAGCCACCAAGACTTCACTTGATCAAAACTAAACCCAAACTCAAGTTAGATACACACTAAGTGGATGAACTAGCTCAAACTCACTCAAGATCTTCAATATTCACTCAAGTGACTCCTTGCAACTCTCATGGGGCGTATCAGGTGGTAAGAGGTCCAAAGAGCAGCCATGAACTCGACCAAGTGGGTATATATAGGCTAGACACAAAGAACTAGCCGTTACTCAACAACTCCCCTGAAAACAGCGAACGGCGTATAATCCGCCGTGTACAAAAGTAACTACGGCGTATCATACGGCGCTACCTTTTCAAACGGTCGAAAAACTTTTCCAACGGCTACTTCCACACGGCGTATGATCTGCCGGCACACAAAGTACAAGCGGCGTATCATACGGCGTGTTTAAACCCCAACGGTCAAAACCAGCTGTCTCAGCCAAAATATATACGCCGAGCCCGGCGTATCATACGGCGTAGCCTTTTCTCTAATTCCTCCTTGACATGCCCACTGCGTAACATGTACACCGTTAATCCGCCGTTTCTGGCGTATCATACGGCGCCTGGGGTATTGAAGACCCAACTTGACACAGTTCCATGCCCTGCACGCCGTATGTTCCGCCCCGTGTCAGCACAGTAACACCGGAACATACGCCGTGGCCTTCATTTGAATTCCTTCACACGCCGTAGGCTTCTTGAATTGTACGCCATTGCCGGTGTATCATACGCCGTTCACTGAGAATACAAAACTCGTCCAATTCAAGTGCTTTGAGTTTTGGCTTTGCTTCAAACTTGATCTAGGATATATTTGGGATGTTTTGGGCTAGGTTTTGGGATGTGTGCATCTAACTCAAGTATAGACCTAGTTTTGATCAAGCTACTAACTTAGTAACCCCCTTAATAGTACGGTCTATCTAGAAAACTAGAAAACCTAACTAAACTAAGTGTCCTTCATCTCCTTGTGACACTTAGATCTAGAAAAGTCCTAAGCCTTCAAGAATGATCCGATTTGATTCCAACTGAGAGGCCTCCTTTCATACACTCCATGCGACTTAAACATATTTATAATAGATCCTTCAAGACACACGTTAGTCATATAGATGGTATTGTCATTTATCACCAAAACTCGCCATCTAAGATGGCCTAGATGCTTCAAGTTATCATGGCCTTACTGGCACCATTATCAATAGCTTAAGTGTACTTCCATATTAGCACATGACTAAATGACAAATGAGGGGGCATATATATAGCTACTGTGTCAAAAAACTCTACAGCACATGTCCTCTAAATCCCGATCGATCTCCTTGCTACAAGGCCTACTTTAATCGAATGTCTGCCTGGCTGGCCACTGAAAGGAAGGTGCGGCAAAGCTGCACTTGTTTTCTAGTAGTATACTAATATTGGGAACATCATGGAAGGGAGAGGATGCCACATCGAACATTAGGCGACGCCGCAGGAAAAAGGTAGCTGTTTGGTTGGTGAAACAATGATGGCAGCCAAAGCATTTTACAGTGTATTTTGATTGTGGCGAGCGTGGCAGGTGTGGTGGCTGAAATCACCGCCTCACCTTAGGCGTCCGCGGTGGCGTGCTTGGGCTGGCAACCAATGAGGGGAGGGCAAACATAGGGCAACCGTGGGCGAGGGGAGGGCGAGAGAACATAGGACACGCTAATTTTTAATCGGACGGAGAGAACGAGAAGGCGGTGCACGTCCGACATCGACCGTATTGCGTACGCGACGAAACGCGCCGCGGGGGGTGAAGACTAAGTTCCACCTTATTAGGTATAGAGATAATGTTGTTTATTAAAATTGTTGCAGAAAGAACAATACTAGCTGTTGGCACTCTAGCTGTTCACGATAATGTATTAATGTATATTTTTTAAAAAGACACAACTGTATTTCAAGAAAACAATTGAGGAGTTTCTATGATTTTCTGTACAAATGTACGTGAGGATAATGAGCTGGCATTATACCCCAAATCTTTAGGCACGCACACACATTCAAAACGTGGCTACAAGTGAGAACTGAGAAGTACTCAACATTGACACTTGTTCCTATGGCGTACGCAAGATTGGAAACCTTTTTTGGGTTAGGGGGAGGGGGGCTTGCTTCTTGTTCCTCCTTCATCGTTCATGTTCACCTCTTCTTCCTCTTTTTCTTCTTAACTTTCCTCTCTTCTCTTTCTATTTCCAATGGAGATCTTAGGGAGAGAGAGGGGGGGAGGGGCCTAGAGCCCCCTAGCTCCGCCCCTACGTACGCTAGTAATCTAGTAGAAGAAAAGCAAATAAAGACCTTGCTAGGTCAAAGAAATGGAGCACCAATATTCTTTCTCTCCTATATACGTTTGATTAAAGTTATCTTCATGAGATGGTACATTATTTACTTTTGCGCACTGGGCGTTGTTTTGTGACTCACTCAAACGGTGGCGAAAGAGCCAAGGAAAGCTGATAAGTTGGATATGATGCGTGTTGACGATCAATTAACTAGGTAGATATCTTTGAAGCTTGATTATTAAAGTTGTTCGTTTAGAAATGTGTTGAAGACACACGCTGATCGCCGGTGATTAAAAATTCTTTGCCTAAGCATATAAAGCCTCGTGCGTATGCACTTTTAAAACTGGCGAATGCCATCCGGATCTCGCACTACAAGAAACCTGTTAATCTATGACGGAAAATTTACGTCACAGATCGCTGAAAAACTGTCATAAAGCAGTGTTTGTGACGTTTCTACATAACGTCATGTATCAAGCGTCACAAATTACACCTCGTGACGTTTCAGCCGTAATCGTCACAGATAGATATAATCTGTGACGTTTCTTAATCGTCATAAAATAGCCTCAGGCCCGCTTAGCCCAACCCAAGCCCAACTTTAGTGACGAAAATAAACGTCATAGATGATTGCCACGTGTGCTAATATTCGTCATGGATCAAACTGACAGGTCAGCAACATGTGGATATTGATGATGACGTGGAGATGATGTGGATAGCAACAATGACATGGCAGATGACGTGTTGATTGATGACATGGCAGATGATGATGTGGCAACAACGTGGCAGATGACGTGGCGACAACATGGCAGATGACGTGGCGACAAGGCATTTGTTAACAGGCCTAATTCAAAGTGGGCCTAAATTGGGCCAAATAATTTTCGGCCCACTATTAACTTCCAGCTCATTCTGCTCTATACACAAGCCCGTATATAAAGAACATGCCACTAATTTGGTCCAAATATTTACGAGCCCAATATTCAATTGATTTGCCCATTTCATCCTAATTTCAAAATTAATATTCCAGCAAAAAGGAAGCCATAAAGCCCATATAGACAGATTAAGCAACATCACTGAACCAGCATCTCATCACATATATACAACATCCTAAAATAGAAAACCTGCAAATTATTAGTAAGTTATCTGTCTGCCTCCGGCCAAAAAAAAATCTTCAGCTTCTCCATAGTCTTTGCATCCAGAGCTTCATCCGACTTGGAACTTCCAAACACTGCAGGCAATACATTTTAGTCAGCAAAGCATGGTTAAATGTCAACAACATAGGCATCCAAAAGTCTAAAGGTAACATTTGAATATGTGAGAACACATCATAGGTAAGATATCATATTATTAATAATTAAACAAAAGCATCAAAGCTTGGTATTTTCAGTAATGGATGTGCTACATGATTTATGGCCAAACAGAACACCTGTTAAGGTATTCCTTTGATGGTTATGAAAGATGGAAATGATGCATGTTGTATCATAGACTGAAAAGCAAAGGTACTCCCATGGAATTCTTCTATCTATTGTAATATGTATATAAATTCTTCTACCCCTGAACATACAGAGCATTTGGAATTATACCTTAGCAACTCCAGCTATTGTGGACATGTCTGGCGCGCATGTTGAAGGACACAAAGCTCCACCAAGTTGTGGCAAGCATAACAAAAAGAAAGATATAAGCAAGCATACATAGATGGATAAAAAAATTGATCTCAAGCCATTAGCATTCAACAACAGTAAAAAGGGAGAGAATATATGTGAACCATGCTGTTACACAGGGCAATATTCAGATCAAAGGAGTGAGCAATATTCAGTTATCTGTGAACTATCAACAACAAAAATCACAATTGACTAATTACTGCTAATTTAGTAATGTAATAAGAATTTCTTTTAGTGTAATGTCTCCTGAAGTATGTTCCCTTAAGCTACATTACTATTAAGCTACATTACTAATGTAATAACAATTTCTTAGTGTAATGGAAGAATTATTTTTATGGAATATCGAGCAACGCACAATCAAAGAAAGATCAAAGCTATTGTTGCTGCTCAAAACTTCACTACGCAAACTGCTGATTTGTCTGTTGAGCTGCTGCTCCCTGCCAGAGAAAAATGCAGACCGAACTAATACTGTTGCCATTGCACACAAGTTAAGCTCGATCTGAAATCGAAGCCCAGAGCTAAACCACGAGCTGCAGCACATAAGGAACGAAGCAGCACGGGAAGAAGCCACACTGCACAGGAACAAAACTCAGGCAGTCTTGCTATGAAACTGAGAGCGCGAGGCGCAAGAACCACAAACAGCCAGAGCTCCGTTCCAAAAGGCCAAAATCCAATCAAAACAATTCGGATTGACAAAGGATTCGAACCACAGGCTCACCTCGCCATGGGTAAACAGATCCAACCAAGACCACCAAAAAAGATTGAGCCTTTTAATTCCAGTTTCAGAAAACCCGAGTAACCCAAGCACAAGAACAAATTGGGGGAAACTACAAATCCAAGGTGCTCGGTGAGGGATTTGTGAGGGAATCACCCTAAACTTGCTCACACATGTCCTAGCACTGATTTACCGCCAAGAAAATTTTCTCATAACGCCCTCAAATCCGACGAACGAAAATTCACCAAAAAATCACCCGAAAATGACAGTAAAAAAAAGACTCGGGAACCAAACTGGAAGGCACGGGATTGAATCGTATATTGCTCCATGAGGCAAGGGAAGGTGGGGGAGCCGAGTTGCCGCAAGCGACAGCTGCATCGAGGTCAGAATCGTTGGTAATGGCAATCTACGCTTGGCACCTCACCCGCCCGCTAGGAACAGCATCCGCCTTCGCATCGCCGTGGGGAGGGAGGTAGAGATGCAGAGCAGCGGAGGCAGCTGGGCACGACGGCTGGAGGGGATGAGGTGCGGGGGAGGCTGCCGAGCGGGAGTGGCTGCTGCGGCTGGTGGAGGCGCTAGTGAGGGCCAGCTGATGGGAGGAGGGGGAATAAGGAAGGTTAGGGTTTCGGCAGGTGATGACCGGATATTTATTGACGCGGAGTTCGATCTCGACCGTTCAATTTGATCCGACGGTTCAGATGTGATGCAATTCGAATTGGGCCGAGGTGGGCTGAGTTATTATAGCAAAATGTCTTACCCCTTCACAGTTTAATGTTTTTCTTTTTCTTTTTCTATTTCAAATCACCCTTCAAAGTAACTTGCAAAAATAAAAAGTATTATGTACCATAATATATTTTTTAAATGTAGAAGAATATATATAAGGTTTCATCTACAAGTTTCAATTTTTTTAAATATATCTTGTATTATCTATCATTTAAATGAGTTTCTGCATTCTTATCGAAAGTAATTCTATGTTAAACTACGTGTATCTCAAATAAGATTCGAAAAATTGAATGAAAATTATATTTAGGGCGTGTTTGGATCAGATTCACGCAGCTCCACTCCACCAACTCCACCATAGAGCAGATCCACCGTGGAGTTGCAAAATGTGGAGCACCTCTTGAGGAGCTCCACAAAAAACGTGGAGTTGGCCTCCAGATTCATGTTTTTGGTGGAGCTGCAAAACGTGGAGCTGGTGGTGTTTGGCTTGAAATTGTTGGAGCAGAGCTAAAAAACGTGGAGCGGAGTGGATCCAAACACGCCCTTAGGCTCGTATGTTCCATTCTAGCCCATGTGCTGGTGATAGATGAAAATTTCAATTGTCTTCTAGGAACAATTCATACTTCTATCTCCAAAACTTATTAAAAATAATGGTAATAATTCCTAAAAGTTCTTTAAAAATTATGTAAATTGGCTTAGAGTCATTTTATGGATGTGCAAGCTCGAAATAAAAGTTTTATAAGATTTTAAGATAACTAGAGTATACATTGTTCACAAAATTGATAGATCTCTCACATTGTTTCATACAACTCAAGTGGAACTTTGGAGTTCCATACAATTCAAGTCTCATATTGCTCATATACACCGAAAATTCGGACACAACCTCACATTTATCCTCATATCAACATTTGTGGATTTTCATTGCCACTTGTTGTGCAAAAAAGTAGTTTTTTGTATTTTAAGAAATAACTAATTAATATTTCATTGTGAAAGTAAGTTGCAAAATAATTGTCTTACATACCCCAATACTAACAAACAGCATTAAATGAAAGATATTGATTTTAGAAAACTTCAGAAAAAAAACCCATCAAATTTGGAGCTTTGACGAAGAAGAAATACCCATTACAAAATCTAATTCCGGATTAAAAAGATAAATGTGAAGTACCCATGTGTTCTTCGGGAAAAAAAAACACATGCGACTACGCTGGTGTGGGCCGAGTAGAGTTGGGCTGCGTCGGCCTTGTAGCAAAGGACCTGTAGACGTTTTCAATTAAATTTATAGCACAAGAAATGATGTGGCCCAGTGGTAGTTTTGCTCAACTCTAAGCCTTACGAGCCAGGTTCGAACCCGCACTCCTGCTCCTTTTTTTTATCATTTGTGAAAGCAGCGCGGGACTTTTTACAAATAAACAAAATTCTGTATAAATTCACATACACAGCAGCAACTCAGTGGTTAGCCTTGGCTACATGTTTCTTTAAGTTCCAGGTTCGAGGCCTACTACTCCCACTTGTATTGTTATTTTTGCCGATTTTATGTCCTAAAAAGTCTAACTATTCACATACAAACAATAACGACTATTCACATACAAAATAATAACGAGGCCACTTGCAATCACAGATCTTTGAGTAGCCTAGTGGTAAGGCATACACTGTTTGTTTGAGTACTTGGCCATGGGTTCGATTCCACTTGCTGCCGTTCTTTTTTTGCATTTTAGACCTAAAATAGGAACTCATATATAAAATCATATATAAAAATATGTTCTTTTTTTGCATTTTAGACCTAAAATAGGAACTCATATATAAAATCATATATAAAAATATTTTCAGCCGTTGGATGACATCTATGAGCAAATGGCCTAGTGGTCAATTCTCCCTCTAGTTGTTTTTGTCATACTTTTTTGCATCGTAATTTCTTTTTTAGATCGTATTTAGCTGTAATAAGAAGATACAAAAATTACACAAATTCTAGACTTTTGAAATTACATATTTTTTTGTTGGTAGTATACGCTTCAAATTTGTACACACCCTTACCATTAACCTCCTATTAACAAGTGCGAAAGAACTTATCATAAAAGAAATAATACATTTTTCCATGTAAATAGACAACATTGCCATATTTTTATTTTTCCCTCCCTTGCATTGCACATGTATTGCTTGCCCTCATGTTGATCTATGACGAATTTTATAGAATGTCACTAGGTAGCGGGTCGAATTGTGACGAATTTGGTAAAACATCACTATATAATGGGCCTGATATCCAATACTACACGTCCATGACGAAAAAATGGCAATCGTCACAGATGATGCATCGTTAATGACGTTTTCGAAATCCGTCACAAAGAATTCGTCATAGATTAAATGATTTGTTGACGACGGAGACATCGGTACCGGGTGGAGGGACCACCCGGTACCAATGTTGCCACATTGGTACCGGCTGGTGCCTCCACTCGGTACCAATGAGTTTTGGTACCGGGTGGAGGCACCACCTGGTACCGGGTGGTGCCTCCACCCGGTACCTATGAGACTTCGTTTTTTTTTCTTCTGGACCCGGTACCAATGTGACATTAGTACCGGGTGTTAAAAATCCGGTATCAATCCAGTAGTGTTTCTCAATTCTCACGCATGGCTGATTGCGATTTGAGCAGTTGAAGCTTCAGCTTCAAGAGGATAGCCCACGAGGCACAAAAAGGAAGTTGCTCTCACGTCGCCTGTCAACAAGTTCCTAGTAGTAGTAATGTATCGATGCGCTATATATATAAACCCCTAGCGCCAGAAGCCATCGACCACAACGGTGTTTTAATTTGCTCAACAAGCGCACACTCACCTTAGCTTGCC
>CM014272.1:5902-40661 GCA_004135705.1 Alloteropsis semialata | reverse complement strand
GACGACTCAACATGCTTTCCGTCATCTAGCCGACCTCTCTGGCTCGGGGCAGGAGGCAACTTGGTGGATTGTCCAGCTCTCAGGCTCCAGGGTTGGGAGCCTCGGACGACTCGGCGCGCCTCCTGCCATTCAGCCGGCCTCCCAGGCTCGGGGGCTCGGGGTGGGAAGCGACTCAGCGTGCCTCCATGGCTCTAACGACGCAAAGGTTTGCGGGTTCTTCTTTGACCATTGGACCTATTATACTAATCGCTTCCATGCTCGGGGGCTACTCCATATAGAGTGCGTCTTGCGACGCCCTCCATATCCTTCACACCGACCTACTGGATGTCCAACATCCGTAAACTCGGCGCTTGACTTTGCTCCGCACATATGGCTCTGCACTATCTCTGGTTCTCTTCTCTTTGAGCACTGCACAGCCTCTACATCACTGCGACGTCGCCACGACTTTAGCCGACTACTTCACAAGCTTTGCCATGACGTCGTCAAGCTCCTGTTCGCCTACACAATGCTGAAGGGCTTGACTGATATGGGTACCCCATGGGTCCACACCGACCACTATTGGGTCGGCCCGACTACACAAGGAAGGTAGAAGATAAAGTTGTAATCGTAGTCCGACTAGATTCATTAATTGTAACCGACTAAAGGACTTGCCATTTAACCCTGCCTCCCATAGTATATAAGGAGGATCAGGGGTGCCCCTAGGGCGACATCCGGATCCCAACATCTCATCCTATAATCCACACCTCGAGATCCAGCATCTCGACCTGAGTGCAGGGCGCAATACAATTCTCCCAAGCAGGATGTAGAGTATTACGCCACACTGGCGGCTTGAACCTGTATAAATCTGTGTCTTGTGCCTTGCGTTACCATCAAGTTCATGGTCTTGCGGTCCGCCCTGCATAAAAATAAACCATCTGTGTGTACCCCCTAGGTGGACTGTCGGACCTCAAATCCGACAGGAGTTGCCACCAAATGTTAGCGAAGCAATAACACGAAGTTGCCATGAAATGTCTGCGAGGTAATAAGACGGAGTAGCCATGAAATGTTTGCAAGGCACTAAGATGAAGTTGCCACGAAATGTTTGCGAGGCATCACGATGGAGTTGCCATGAAATGTTTGCGAGACAATAAGATGAAGTTGCCATGAAATGTTAGCGAGGCAATAAGACGAAGTTGCCATGAAATCTTTGCGATGCAAGAGAGCTAGTTGCCACAAAATATTAGCGAGGCAAAAGAGCTAGTTGGCACAAAATATGTGGTGGCAATAAAGAGATAATGATCGTTGCATTGAGCCTATTGTCACAGTGTTGCCCGTTGTAAGTGTTGGATAATGCAATTCCGAAATGTGTGGCAATAGAGCAGTGTCAGTGGTGGGAAAAGGGTCTGTTGCCACGGTATCGTTTGTTGCAAATGATGTCTAATGCAATGCCTAATTGCGTGGCAATAAGTACTACTGCAACGACATTGGTCCTTGCAACTCTTATCGAATGCAATGCTTCACTTACATTACAATTACATCTATTGCAACAAATGAAAAAAAACGTGGACCAAAGTTTATACCACGTGACTACTTGCCATGACATCCCACGAAATGGTTTTGTGGCAATTGGCAGTTATTGCAACGATTTCATTGCAATAGGCAGGTTTTGCCTCATTTTTTCCCTCTAGCAATAGACCAAAAATCTAGTAGTGTGCACGCTTCGAATTTCTGACATCTTGTTTCGTGCGTACCTTGCCTTACTAAGGCAATACCACCACTTGTACGCCTCACAAGACGGCCATATCTGTTGGGCCTCAACATTATATTGCTGATGTAGTTAAATAGTCCCAAAATAGATGGTCGGTCCCCGAGGCCCCATAGTCCAGCTTGGACATCAGTTCAATCCTAGATTAGAAGCAGTTCTGGATTAATTAGAAGTCTTGCAATGGTAGATGATGTTTGTTCGATCGTATTCCATGAATGAATCTGCTGTTATCTCCAAGAACCAATACCTGTCATTTGTCATGTCAATGGCTCGCAACCCGGAAGCCTGATCGTGCTACGTAGAGGGCAGATCCTCCTCGTCTCCTTCGTCTCCAGCACAGGCGTACAGGCCTCCGCGCCGGCCATGGCGATGGTGACCGTACACTCTTCTTAGCGAGATGGACAATACATCCATTGCGCACCTTCATCAACTGGTAAGGGAAGTCTCGCCCATGTTGGTTCGACGGCACCTCCAATGCATAAGGAACCGTGCATGGATCAGCTGGGGTCAAACTGAACTGGACTTGGTCCGAGTGGCAGGAGGTATAGCTACCGTCAGCTACAACAGAGCCACTGCGACTGCGAGCGCCGCATCCTGCTATGACGAAATAGGTGCAGTTCCTGATGCCTCCTTCTCCCATCACCACCCCTGACTCCATTGTGTTTGCCTTGCATGGTGTTGGTGTCAACCAGAGGAGGAGGAAGAAGCTATATAGGGTTAATAAGAGAAGAGACCAGCAAAACCGGTCGTTTTGGCTATCATATCGACATGGGCAGGTTGTGGGAGTGATGCAAGTGCTGGCACAAACGTGCCTATTTTTTCTTTTTTCTTTTTTGACGACCGTGTCTTGACACATTTTTCATTAAGAGGAAAGCAAGTTTACACCGAACCGGCCGAGTCTATACAGGCGGCCCTATGCTAGAAGGGACTATACGTTTAACAAGTTTGCGACTGCTACATCGTCAATCCCCTCTACTACTACCCGCTGAAGCGGAGGCCACAACTCCAGGTGGCGCCACCCCGCTAAAACCCAACATTTTCCTTCCGACCAAATCGCATCAACCAAATCTGGCGCCGAGAGCACGCGCCGATTAAAAACCTTGTCGTTGCGTTCCTTCCAAAGCATCCACGAGGTTAGGATGACCATCGAATCGAACGCCGGTCTTGCTTCTTTGGCCACCCGCTTCCTTGCTTCCATCCACCATTCTAGCATAAGAGCCATGCTTCACTGATGAGCCAGTGGGTGGAGTACTGGTGCATTTGTTGGATCTCAATTACACTACTCACTGATGAATTCATGATGAAATCGTATTGACTTTCTGTACAAAAAGGAATCAGTGTTCATGTGTTTTCAAGTTGCAGCCTCCTCCTCTCCTGTAACTGATGAGCAACTACTACTGGTAATATGCAACAGGTAGCCATTACTCTTGTATTGGCATCTTTTCTTGCTTTATTTTGAGATCTTTTGCCATCAAATCAATACATATAGATAGGTGCACCCAGAATTACACACTTCAGTTTATTCAAACTAAATGAAATTTAAACACTGATAATCATTGTGAGATTATCGCTATGGATTGACAGAAAACCTGAAAAAGGTAAATAAAGAGAGGGCATTTTCACTAGCTGAGAGCACATGGTAACACATCGAGGCCGAACTGGACACGGCAGTTGCGACAGGCGGTAGCTACCGTGATCTACAACAACGCCACAGCAAGGAGAGGCGTTGCGTCCTGCAATGCCCAAACAGGTGCAGTTCCTGATGCCTCCATCTCCCATCAACCCCTGACTCCATTGTGTTGTCTTCCATGCTGTTGGTGTTAACTAGAGGAGGAAGCTAGAAGAAGCTATATAAAGGGTAAGTAAGAGAAGACCGGCAACACCGATCGTTTGGGTATAATCGACATGGGGCAGGTTGTGGGAGACCGGGAGTGATGCAAGTGCTGGCACAGCACTTGTCTTTTTTCATAAAAGCCATGCTTCACTGATGATACAATACAATGGGTGTAGTACTCGTGCATTTGTTTGTTGGGCCTCTATACTTGATGATGATCAGATCGTATCAGCTTCTGCACAAAAGGGATCAGCGTTCATGTGCTGCCATACGTCCTTGAGCTAACCCAGAAACATAAAAGCCCAGTCCCTAGAGAGAGATTTAGTATGTTACTACATGCCACTATTTACTTCTTTTTTATTTGCAATTACTACTAGCAATTGGTGGAATATTGACATTTGGATGGACGTGGACCAATTATAACATTGCAAGTAGTAATCAGTTATTAATGCGTATAATTTATCGTGACTTGCACCTTATGGCATGGTGATTGGTGAACCACTTAAATGAGCTAATGTGGAAAAAAAACATCTGCCTATAAACTATATATATATGGGCTCGAAATCCTCAGGCTACACGGCCAATCGTGTATTGCGCCTACCCCTTGAATGTTGTTCCTACACTATTTCAACCCGAGGAAAATCCTTACATCAAAATGATGAATGTATTTTGCATCCATATGCAGATAGGCACATGAGGCATCTGGAACGTTTGGCTCGCAAGTTGGTACCAAGTTCTGGGTAGAAAAGACTGCGCGAGGTGCCCATTATGAGTAATGCCACACCAGTAAAGGGGCTTGCCTGATTTTCATCGTGTAGTGACATTGCACAACATCAGCAGAGGGCAAAACACGACCAAAATGCACCTGTTTGATCATAGTTTTTTGGGCGAATTCTTCGGTGAGCAGGGCTGCATCGTTTAGATCTCCGGCTTGCTTGTAAACATTGCTATTTATCAAATATTTTAGATTTTAACTTACAACACATAGCTTTTGTTTGGATCTATCCTAATCACCGGTTATCGGTTTTGTCATCTTGTAAAGCTGCATCGTTTGATCTCTTGCTAGATTAATATATTTCACAGTTATCTCGGCTTGATTAAAGATCTATTGCTATCTAACTTTTGTCATTTTTACATTGGTATCATTAATTGAAATTTCTTTAATTTGAACGACAACATTGATGCAATAAACTTTATCAACTTGATCAATCTTTAATCTTGGCATTTATGAGTTGTTATTAAAGTGTTCTTTAGTATAAATAGATTCATCGGCTTGTTTTTGTTAAATCTGTTGCCATGTTGTCATCGTTGACTCGATTAGGTCTTATCTTCTTGATAGTGCATTGGGTTAAGCTCCATGGGCTCTTTGGTGCTATTTATGATAAAAATTCATGCTAAATAAACACTCACATGCTCAAATCGGCTCTTTAGTCGATGCATTAATTTTAATAAGTTAAAATTGAGTTATCTTTACGATTTAGAATCTAGCCGATGGTCACTACTTTTACATCGGAGCATTTTGTTGATAGTATGATCAGAACATTTTGGGATCCTGATCGATGAGTTTTGTCGAGGTTATGATTATTTTATCCCTTGTCAATTTCAGGTTAAATTGACTGGCATGGTGCAAACTTCGAGATTTAGGATATGCACTAGGTAAAGTAAATCTTCCAAGCCTTTGTGTGTCATAGTGCGTGAGATCATCGTCTGATTTTTGCGTCGCCCCTATTATCTCAAACAACCAAAGCTTTCATGTGTCATGTGCATCCACTCAGGATTGAAGTCTAATGGTGCTACCTAGACAAGCTTCTGCAACGGCCATCAGGATGGTGACCATCCACACACTTTGTGAGCAAGGTTGATGAGACCACAATTGCCCGCCTCTTCGTGGTATTAAACGAAGTCTCGCCCGTGTCGGTTGGACGGAACCTGCGGTCGCGGAACAGCAGGGTCAAGCCGTATTGGACGAGCTCGGTACGAGGGGAGGTTGGTGGCTACCATCGGCTACAACAAGGCATAAGACATGGTGAGCGCCACATCCTGCACTGAGCAAACAGATGCCGTTCCTGATGCCTCCTTCTCCCAGCACCTTGACTTCATTATTGTTTGTTGTCTTGCATATACCACTGGTGTCAACCGGAGGAACGAAGGAGCTGTATATATTTGGTGATGCAGTAACAGAATTAAGGCCGCAACACCAATCGTTTGGGTATTAGTATCGACTTGGGCAAGTGGTAGGAGCTATGCGAGTGGTGGCACAAGTGCCCCTTTTTTTATATAAGAGCCATGCTTCACTGATGAGCTAGTGGGTGTAGTACTGGTGCATTGGTTGGATGTCAATTACACCACTTGATGATGAACCAGAGAGCTAGTACATGCCATTATTTACTAGTCCCATTTCCTAAAAAAACCCAATAAACTTGAGCCTGTGATCTAAAAATTAATTAACAATCGTCCTTTGAACCTTGTATCTATGATATTGGCTTATCCGATCCTGTGTGCAACAGAACCCAGGTTAAGGGATCTTTGTACACCCATGGTCAATTCAATGGCCTCTAGCTACGGCAAGAGGGAGAGGAAGAAGACCATGTTCTGAACTCGATCCGAAGCTTTGGGTTACAATGTACTGCAGGTCTAAACCATGTCAAATTAAGCACTTCACACACGATGATGGTCGGTCCTCGAGGCCCCACAGTCCAGCTCGCACATCAGTTCAAGCCTAGATTAGAAGCTCTGGATTACAAGTCTTGCAATCATAGATGACGTTCGTATAATCGTATTCCATGAAACGAATATGTTATCTCAATTCCCAAAGAACCAATAACTGTCATGTCAATCGAGTCGCAACTTCAAGTAAGTTGGAGCTTGACTTGAAAGCTGGCGACGGCGTGCTCCAGAGCGACGCCGCCGGTGGCGGGGGGGAGAACGGTGGGATCTCACCCAATCCCTTGCGCCGCGGCTGGTACGACGAGGGACCTACGCGGGCGGAGGAGGTTAACACTAGCCCCCGAGCCGTGGAAGTCTTCGAAGGGTACTAGGGCTGGTGGAACTCCAAAGGTACGTGAGTTTTTGTTTGCAGATTCGGATGGCGACCAGGGAAATCAAGCGCAGGATTCATGTGGGGAACGTGGATGTACAAGTTCATTCTCCTGCTTATCCAGTTCGCTATCGCCGGATCCCCTAAGCGGGTGTAGGGGCGAGGGAAGTGGTTCGCGGTTCTGGCCGCTTGCGGGAGAGGTCGGCTCAGACGAGGAAGAAGAGCAAGAGCTTTTACAAAGTACTCCAGCGCCGGTGATGCTTGGTGATCTGTCGAGCCCTCTAAAGGATGTTCTTAGAACAGTTTCTCAGAGGTGCCATCCAAGAGAATCGGTGGCTTCGTCATCTCCTACAAGTATTGTGGGAAAGAGCTCTAGAAGGAGTGAGAAATTGAAAAATGGTGAGGAATGCAGACGGGCTTCCCTGGTAAGAAAGCCATGGCGTGGCCCTTTGCCCCACAGAAGAATCTCACCAAGTGTGTCACTAGGTGACGTCTGGGTGAGGGATAATCGAGCTGGTGTGTCACCGTTGGGTGGGCGTTTCAAAGATCTATGTGCTCTTGAGACACCGTCGCCGGTGACAAACACTGAGGCGGCGCCGGCGAGGTTGACGAAGGGAAAAGCTGACGATTTTCAAAACCGGAAGGCCTCGGCTCAACTTCCTGAGCTAGGTGGGCCCGGCAACATTGGGAGCCGGACGGTCCAAGTCGGAAAGACCGGGGCATTTAAGTTTGCAGCGGGGTTGAGCTTCCTCTTTACTAGAGGGGGGACTCCGAAGGGTTTTTTCCCAATTCTCTCTGGTCGAGCCCCCTGCAGGTCGCCCCTCGCCCCTGAGACTCGTCCTCAGATGGCTCATCGCGATGTGCGGGGAGCAGGGTGGGATCTCAGGAGGGAGGAGCGCGTGCGACCACAAGGCCGAGACAATGAAAGATTCAGTGGCTCGAGGAGGCAGGATCGGGGTTTTGTGGAAGATGGGCGACGTCTTGGCAGGGAGGGGCAAGATGGAGGAGGCAGGGTTGGGGATCGCGACGGAGATTTCATCCAGGGTTTTGGCCGCGGTCGGGGACGTGCTCGTTTTGGGCAGGCAGGAAGATTTGGTGGTCGCCATGCTGACGGCCATATTGGCATCGGCGGGCGCGTGGAAGGCCGTGGGACATCTAAGAAGCAGGTGATGGCGCATAACAGGAAGGGTTGGGTTGAGCGCAATCAGAAGCAGGTGGGTGAAGTGGAGATGGAAGAAGACACAAAGATGGAGGATGCAGGAAGGGATGAGGACATGGAGGTTGAGGATACGGACGCTGGCATCAAGTGTTCCAGATGCACTAAGAAGGGGCATTATGCTGCAAAGTGTATCGTGGAATTGTATTGCGTGATTTGCGATGGACATGACCATGTAAATCATCGTTGTCCTGTGCTGAAAATGCCGCGTCCGGTGGCGCATGCGGTGGGCTACGCCGTGCATGGATTAGGTTTCTACCATATTCAGCACCTGCCACTGTCTAGGCCTAAGAAGGACGGCAAGATGGCGCTGATAACTGTGGAAGGGGGTAAACTCAGCAAGGAACAAGTGGTGGTACAGATGCAGAAGCTGTTCCCAGGAAAGTGGAAGTGGGAATTGACTGTGAAGGAGGATTGCTCATTCATCACGAAATTCCCGTCCAAATTGGATCTCCAGCGAGCTATCGCCTTTGGAGGTGCGGATGTCAGGGAGGAGGGAATATCTGCAGGTACACGGCTGAAGTTCGACTCTTGGTATGAAGAAAAGGAGGGCTTTCTTCTCCCAAAGGTGTGGATCAGAGTTTTCGGCATGCGCAAGGAATTAAGGGAGTATCTCGAACTGTGGGCTGTAGGTTCGATGCTGGGTTCCACACAGGTGGTGGACATGGAGACTACAAGGAAGAGCAATTTCGGTAGAATCTTCATTGCTGTCCTTAACCCAGAGCTTATTCCTTCTCACCTCGACGTTGTCATTGGTGATCACTACTTTGAACTTGAGTTTGAAGTAGAGAAGATGGGGGTGGACGAGTTTGGAGAGGAGGTGGAGGTGGAATGGAACCGGATGGGAGGAGGAGATGTGAATTTCATGGATTCTCAGGAAAGGGATATGGACATGGATAGGGAACCTAAGAGGCAGCGTGCTGAGAAGGCAGCAGATGGAAACTCTGAAGGTGGATCGGCCAAAGGGAAGGATCTTGACACTGAGAAGAATACTAATAAGCAGATGAATGGCCAGCTGAATGGTTCCCTTAGGGAATTGGTGCTGGGAATGACAGAGGAAGAGTTCAACACTTTTCTGAGAAAGAAAGCTGAAGAGATCTTGGATATGTCGACGGATAAGGTGCTGGGAGAAGTGGCAGATAGGGTCATAGCTGCAGATGTGGTCGGGCTTCCTAGGAAAATGACTGCTGATCCTACCCCGGGACAGCTAAGGACCGGGTCAGAGAAGGAGAATGAAAGGCAGACGGTGGATGATGGTGCAGGCAAGCTGGCTGCTAAAACTGTGGCAGCGGCAGCAATTCCGGAGGCGGCTTCCACACCTACTCGTTCTAGTCCAAGACTGGCGGGCTCTGCTGATGAGCACGCAATGGACAGAGCGCAGCGGAGGGCGGCGGCAAAAGCTTTAGAACCTGCAGGTGGTACGTTATCTTCTGATTCTCTTGTTTCTTTTCCAGCTTGTGATCTAGTACAGGGGATTGGGTTAACTTGCGGGAAATCCAAAGAAACCTTAGAGAAATCGTTGCTAGTATGTTTAGAGGCGCAAGATGGGAGCTTGTGCAGAGTCGAAGGAGAGAACCTTTCAGATTTAGAGAGTTTAATTGAGGAAGATAGTATAGATGAGTTGGAACACCTAGCTGTTAAGAGCTTATGTGGGGAATTGTTGGAAGAATTGATGGATGACAACTATGATCACCTGAGTAGTGATTTTAATGTCATCCAAACTGCTCGCAAGCCGGGTGCTAAGTCACTAAAACGTAAGGCTTGCAAGGTTAAGAGACGTGAGAAAATAAAAATAGTGTCTAGATGAAAGGAATTTTCTGGAATAGCAGAGGTCTTAGTGACTTGGCTAAAATGAAATTTCTAAATGATTCTTCCAAAGAGCAGAGCTTAGACTTTATTGCTCTTATGGAAACAGGGAAGAAAGATTTCTCGCAATCAGTTTTAGACAACTACTGTATGGGGAAGAATTTTGTGTGGCATTGGACCCAACCACATGGCAGGTCCGGGGGAATTCTTCTTGGAATAAATCATGATGTTCTGGACATTTGTAGCATTGAGGATGGGTTTTTCTTTGTAAAATTCAGACTTAGAAACAGAAGTGATAATTTTCAATGGGTGCTAGTAGCAGTTTATGGGGCTGCTCAACCGGAGTTCAAAGAAGCTTTTCTCACTGAACTGGTACAGACTTGTAATAAGGAGAATAAACCTATCCTGCTAGGGGGTGATTTCAATATCATTAGAGGCCCTAGTGAAAAGAATAATGATCGGTATGTCGACAGGTGGCCTTTTCTCTTTAATGCGATTATTGATGGTCTTGATTTAAGAGAGATCGAAATGTCGGGGCGCAAATATACCTGGGCTAATTCTCTGAATACACCAACTTATGAGAAGTTGGATAGAGTGCTTGTGAGTACGGAATGGGAACAAAAATATCCTTTGGCCACGGTAATCGCGTTGAGCAGGGAGATCTCGGACCATACCCCCCTATTGCTTAACACAGAGGGTGGTAATTGTGTCAAGAAACAGCCTTTGTTTAAGTTTGAACTTGGGTGGCTGTTAAAGGATGGTTTTTTTGAATTAGTAGCTGAAGTTTGGACAAAAGAAAAAAGAGGAACTACTGCCATGGAAAAATGGCAGGCTAAGATCAGGAGGCTGCGACAGTTTTTAAGGGGTTGGGCAAAAAATATGGGCGGTGCTGAAAAGAAAGAAAAACAGGAGCTTTTTAGGAAAGCAGACGAATTAGATAAAAAGGCCGAAACTCAGTTGCTAAATCAACAGGAGTTGGACCTTAAACAATGCATAAAGGATAGAATTGCCCAACTCCTTAGAGAGGAGGAATTGAGATGGTTTCAGAGAGCTAAAACGCTGGAGCTCTTAGAAGGCGATAGCAATACAAAATACTTCCAAGCAAAGGCTAATGGAAAACGGAGGAAGACCAGAATTTTCAGATTGGAACAAGAACAAGGGGTAATTGAGGAAATGTCAGAGTTAAAGCGGTTCATTACGGATTATTACAAAAAACTTTTCGGTTCCTCGGGAAGAGGTGATTTCTCACTAGATGAGAGTTGGACTGAGGATATTCCTCAAGTTTCACCTGAGGAAAACGAGACATTGGTTGCAAAATTTACCGAGAAGGAGATACGAGAGGCTATCTTTCAAATGAAGCATAATAAAGCTCCGGGACCTGACGGATTCCCATCTGAGTTCTATCAGGTCTTCTGGAGTGTGATAAAGGAAGATTTGTTGGCCATGTTTGAGGAATTCCATGAAGGAAAACTGCCCCTGTTCAGGTTGAATTTTGGGATTATTACGCTTATTCCTAAGTTGGAAGAGGTGACTAGAATTGAGCAATATAGACCTATTTGTATGCTCAATGTAAGTTTTAAAGTGTTCACAAAGGTGTTGGCAAATAGACTTTCTTTGATTGCTACTAATTTAATAAGACCTTCTCAAACTGCTTTCATGAGTGGTAGGTCGATTTTGGAGGGAGTTGTTATTTTGCATGAAACGCTACATGAGATAAAGCGGAAAAAAACGAGTGGGGTGGTACTCAAACTAGACTTTGAGAAAGCCTATGATAAAGTTAACTGGCAATTTCTACAACAGATGTTAAGAATGAAAGGTTTCTCTGGGAAGTGGTGTGGGTGGATCGAGACCATAGTTATGGGAGGGAGTGTGGGAGTGCAAGTGAATGATGAAATAGGGCATTTTTTCCAGACTAAGAAAGGGCTAAGGCAGGGGGATCCTATGTCACCTGTTCTTTTCAACCTACTGGCCGATATGCTTGCTATTTTGATAACAAGAGCAAAAGAGAGGAGAGAGTTTAGAGGCCTCGTCCCCCACTTAGTGGACGACGGGTTGTCCATCCTTCAGTATGCGGATGATACGATTCTGTTTATGGAGGATGATATCGAAGGGGCTAGGAAAATGAAGCTAGTGTTATGTGCTTTTGAAAAACTTTCTGGTCTTAAGATCAACTTTCATAAGAGTGAGGTGTTCTGTTTTGGAGACTCTAAAGAAAAGGCAAGGGAGTATGTACAGCTTTTTGGTTGTAAGGAGGGAAGCTTACCATTTAAATATCTTGGGATCCCTATGAGTGCTAGCAGAATTAACAAGGGAGATTGGGAAGGTTTAGAATCTAGATTCCAGAAAAGGCTGAGTAGTTGGAAGGGCAAGCTGCTATCAACAGGGGGGAGACTAGTGCTCATTAACTCGGTGTTATCCAGCTTGCCGATGTTTTTGATGTCCTTTTTCAGAATACCTAAGGGTATTTTGAAAAAACTTGATTATTATAGATCTCGGTTTTTTTGGCAAAGTGATGAACACAAGAAAAAATATAGATTAGCCAGGTGGACTATCTTATGCAAACCTAAGTGTGTGGGTGGTTTAGGTATTTTGAATTTGGAGGTCCAGAATATTTGCTTGTTAAGCAAATGGATTTTTAAATTATTTAATGAGAAAGGTGAATGGCAAGAGCTCTTAAGGAGGAAGTATCTTAGAAACAAATCACTGACCCAGGTTACTAAGCAACCAGGGGATTCGCAGTTTTGGACAGGGCTGATGGATATCAAAGAACATGTGCTGTCCCTCGGACATTTTGATGTGCAGAATGGTAAGCAAGTAAGGTTTTGGGAAGATGTTTGGTTAGGGAATGTGCCATTCATGGTGAGATATCCGTCCTTATACCAAATTGTCAGGAAAAAACAGGTTACTGTTGCCTCAGTTCTTGAATCAATTCCGCTCAACGTGTCTTTCAGAAGAGCTCTAACTGGGGAACGCCTCAGGTGTTGGATGGAGTTAGTGGAAAATGTTTGTAACTGCTCCTTAACGGAACAGGATGATAGATTTCTATGGAATCTTACAAGGGACAAAAAATTCACAGTTGGTTCAATGTATCAAGAGATAATGGGGAGAGGAGAGCGTAGGAGGAAGTGGGATGTTTGGAAGCTTAAGATACCACTAAAGATTAAAGTTTTTTATGGTACTTTAAGCAAGGGGTAATTTTAACAAAAGATAATCTCTGCAAAAGGAAATGGAAGGGCTGCACCAGGTGCTGCTTCTGTGATGAGCAGGAAACAATACAACACCTTTTCTTTAATTGCTATTTGGCTCGGATCTGTTGGGGTTTAGTTCAAATCTCGATCGGTTTAAAACCCCCGATGAATGTTGCTGATCTTTTTGGTAATTGGCTGAATGGTTTCCATCGTCAGTTCAGAAACCAAATTTTAATTGGTGTATCAGCATTGTGTTGGGCATTATGGCTCAGTCGAAACGATGCTGTGTTTAAAAGAACTTGCTCTAACAACTCCTTGCAGGTGATCTTCAGGACAACGCACTGGATCAGGACGTGGTCTAAACTATCTGAAGAGGAAGAGACCGGTTTTCTGAAGCGATGTTGTCACAAGCTTGAAGTGGCAATGATGGAGGTGTTTAGCAATTTCGGTTGGGGAACTTGGAGACGTCTAGAGACATGATCTTGTTTCGTGGGGGCCTGCGTGCTCTCCTTTTATTTTCTTTGGTTTTGTTGGGCGAATTGTGTTTGCCCGTCGCCTAAGGGTGATCTTTGTCGGAATCTCTGTTTGTTGGGCTGTAAGCATTCACATTTGTTGAATGTGGAAGCCGGATATTTCCTTTTCTAAAAAAAAAGTAGCCTGCCGGTGCTACCTAGAGGGAAGATCCTCCCCGTCGCGTTCTTCTCCAGCAAAGGCGTACAAGGCCTCCGCACCAGTCATCGCGATGGTGATCGTGCATCATCCACAGCAAGGTGGACGAGACCACGATTGCACACCACCACGCACTCTCCAACGAAGTCTCGCCAATGCCGGTTCGATGGCACCTGCAATGCATAATAAGGAATCGTTGCATGGATCAGCAGGGGTCAGGCCGAACTATGAACTTGGTACGATCGAGTTGCAGGAGGTGCTACCGTCAGCTGCAACAAAGCTACTGGGAGTGGGAGCGCAGCATCCTGCGATGAGCAAACAGGTGCAGTTCCTGATGCCTCCTTCTCCCATCAACCCTGAAGGCTGACGCCATTGTGTTGCCTTGCATGCCGTTTGTGTTAGCCAGAGGAAGAAGAAGAAGAAGCTATGTACGGTTAATAAGGGAAGATCATCAACACCGATCGTTTGGGTATAGTATCATCGACATGGCTGGGGCAGGTGTTGTGGGAGACCGGGAGTGATGAAAGTGCTGGCACAACGTGCATGCCTTTTTAAGTTTTTATAAGAGCCATGCTTCACTGACGAGACAGTGGGTGTAGTACTGCCGCATTTGTTGAATCTGAATTACTATACATAGGCTGTGTTCAGATGGGGGACACATTTTTTGCACCCTACTTTGACCACTAATTAGGGATATTAAATAAAGTCAGATTACAAAACTACTTGTACAACCCCTGGCAAATTCGCGAGACGAATCTAATGAGGCCTTTGACCGCATGATTTGAGGATGATTACTGTAGCCAATCATGGATTAATTAGGCTCGTTAGATTCGTTACGCAAAGTTGCACTCATCTCTGAAAAGGTTTTGTAAATAGACTTCATTTAGTACTTCATGCATGCAAGATTTCTTGGGACAATTTTTTGTCCTGAGGCATCCGAACACGGCCATAATGATAATCAGATCGCATCAGCTTTCTGCACAAAACGGGATCAGCCTTCATGTGCTGCATATATTTATACGTCCTTGAGATAACCATAGACTAATTAAATCTGGCAACATGCATGTGAAATTTCCTGTACTATATATATGGATTCTATTGCAATGAAACTACCTAATAAAGTACAAGGTCTTTTTAATTTGAGACTCACTGTTTGCCTTACTTTAATTTAGCATATTTTCTTGCTTTTTTGGGGATCTTTTGCCATCACATCAATAAATCGTCCTCTCCATCTGATCGAGAAAGAAACCGTGCGTTTTGCACACACACACAGACATTGTGTAGTTGATTCAGGGGACGGAGTGCGCAGACAGGGTAGCATGGATGAACAGCGAGAATTCTTCTTGGTACGTACTGTAGTAACCTGATCACTAGCTGGAGCTGTTGCCAGCCAAATCATGCGAGGCGCGATTTTGAAACGAAGCCGTCAGAGCAGCATCATAGTCATTCCTCCTTTTCCTTGTCCCAACCAAATCGATCGGTGCCAGGAGCCATGGAAGATGAGGACCTCTCGTTTGCATGATCTGTGTGTGAGTGCATGGATTATTATCGGTCAGACCGAATTGGAACCATCAGTCTTCGAGAATCTGATGGGCCACTTGGGCCCCAAAACGAAACAATTTTCCAGGCCATTTAAACCATGGCCCGTAACCACTTCGGCCCCCGAAACGAATCTGTTTCCTCCAGCCAGCCCACAAAACTACGCCCCGTATCAAGACCGGCCCACCGCACCCTCCGGCCCATCATCCCCACGGTCACACCACTCAGCAGCAGCAGCGGCGCGCCAGTGATGGAAGAGAGCGCGCGGGCTGCAACGAAATTTCGGTTCGCGGGGGCTTTCCAAAATTTCGGTCCCCGTCCCCAAAAATTTCGGTTCGGTCCCCACTACCCGTCCGTCGTGGCGTCGTGTCGTCTCGCCCGTGCTGTGCGCCGCGCTGCACNCCACACCGCCGCTCCGCCCCGCCCATCGCCGCCGCTCCCCCTTCCCACTGTAGCAGCCCCCAAACCCTAGCTTCACTCGCTCCCGCCGCTGCCACTGATTTGGCTCAATCGCATTTGTGTGACCTAGCGGGTCAGATCCAATGCGTGCAGCATTCCATGCTGCGCTCCCAAAAATGTCACTGTTTTGGTGTGGGGTTCATCATCTGTGTGCCTTGTTTCGACCGAGATGATTCTACAACAAGCAGACGATATCCGAGTTTACATTATTATCGCTCTGTGTTGGCGTAGGTTCAGGGAGCGGACAGTAGGGCCAGGGGAGGAAGCAGAGGGGGAGATGCGGAGGTAGAGGACTGGGTGCTACAATGGCGCAAGCTGCTGTCGAGTCCGCTCTGAATGGTGACTCGTTGATTGGGAGGCAGGCGGTGGTTCCGAGGATGAAGAGGAAAACACCCTCCGAACTGAGAGTAATGCCTTGATTTACTTGATTTTTTTTATGTCCAGCAATCCTTGCTTTATTCTCCTAGAAATGCACAGTAGGATGTAATGTTAATGCTATTCGAAGAGATCTCCAAGCAGATTGCCATGACACAATATATTAAAGTTGTTCCTGACATGTAAAAACACCTGCCAATAGTACATGGGAGTTTAAATGTGATAAAATGCACTGTTTAATCCCAATTGATTTCTTTAGTCCATATCCTTGTTGCAATGCTTTGCTTTCTAATGTTTTTCCCCCCAATTCTGTATGTCATGCTTTGTCATTTTTCATTGGCCTAGTTCAAATATCTAGTGCACAAGCACATAACAACAGTGTATAACATTAAAGGATCTAGTGCTCTCGACCGGATCACTTTTTTGAAGAACCGTGATAGACATATATGGGGAAATGTATCATGCTTGTTTTGTTCGCATATTTGAATTGTTCATGGATGGGATTTTTTTGAGGATAGTCTGCTAGGAAACCTGGCTAAATGCTGCTACTGATGTAGCATTGGATGCCACAGAGTTATTTATAAATAGTGAAAATATTCACATCCTGTTGTAAGCATCATGTATACATAGGCGCATAGTAGCACTCAGAGATCTCACATTGTATTCTAAGCACATCATTAGTGCAGATAAACACTGAAAGCGTATCAATAATTATTTGTTGCAGGGTGAGCAACTGAAGCGGCGTACCTCCGAAAAGCCTGCAAATGATCAGTTACCTTCTTCTGCCACATTTGATAGGTAGCTTTCTTAACCTTATTGCCTGAGTTCCTCTGATGCCCATTTTCCTTTGTGTAACAAAGTTGACTATCATCTTGCATTGTAGGTCAAGCAATGGGCTTCGGAACACAGAACAACAAAAGATATCCAAATACATCAGCACACGTGTTACGGAGGTCTTCCCTGTGAGAAAAGCAAGGAACCTTGGGAAGGAAAACTGCAAGGTTAGAGTTTGAGATGTTCTTCATTTATATGGACTTATTAATGTCAGTCTTCACCATGTTTGTTAGTTGGGTCCATTGGTTTGGTCTTGAATGTGAAATGTCCAGCAGGATGCCTTGCAGAGTAATGAGAAGATCTTTAAGCCTATTGATGCTACAACGGCTTCAAATTTTGCATCATCTTCCCTTCCATGGTATTGATCCGACTGTAGAACTTTGCTTGCTTTTTCCTGTAACATTCAAGCTCTTATTCGGCTTCTTTACCTGATTCAGTGGTAATGGTGACTCTGCTAAGTTGGATTCTTCTGTTCCTTCGACAACGGAGGCAGCAAAGCCAGGTTTCAAGAAAGTTGAGAAATGTAGCGAAAATGCTCTCCGTACTGTATCTGAGCTTCACGTTGGTGATGAGAAGCACACTGGTTCTAACAAATTTGATATGGTAATAATCATTCATCTATTGCAATTTAGTATATCTTATCATTTCGGCTAATATTTGTACCGCATAATGTTAGGAAAAAGTACTGAAAGGGTTTGGAGCTCGTGATGGTTTTGTGGCTTCTGGGCTTAGCACCTCAACTCTACAAGCTGGCGATGCTACGTTGAAGTCTTCAGACATGTGCCCTTCTAAGATCACCATTCCAGGGAAAAGAGCTCCTTTGGATTTTACCTTAAAGACTAGTTTGCAGTTTGTTTCATCATCGTCTGTGAAATGGTGGGTGTGCACTATCTTGTTTTGCACCTCTTTTGTATTCAGATTTCATCAGTTGGAAATCATACTCCTAGTGACTCTCATGTGGCTATTTTTCTTGAACCTATTACATATCCTCAGTTGGCATTCTGAAAAATTTTATTCAACAAATGATTACATGCTGATTATAGCCTCTTCAGGTGCTGTACTGACTTGCAAAATACTGACAGTCAATAACTACTATTGCTTGTAACAGGTGTCACAAGCTCAATACAAGTTTTGGCAGGAGCAGCATCACTGGAGCCATTGTCCAGACTTGTCCTCGTGGGTGTCAAAATTTAGAGTGCCCAAAGCCTGAGAGCAAAAAGGAATTCTTGTTCTCGAAGGCACTCCAATCATGGGTATATCCACAATCTTTGTTGCCTTCCTCCATCATATCTGCTATGCTCTCATCAACTGCACGAGGAGGTAACCACAACACCCGAATACTCTTTTCTTTTGCTAACACAATTCCATAATTGTGATTTACTCTTTGGCCTTGTAGAAAGTGACTTTCTTCTCAAAAGGCATCAGGACTGGGAAGATTCGTTTCAGAATCTTTACTACATGCTTCGGAAGAATATGCTGAATATATTCTATGGTACCTTCATACTCAATATAACACATTATTTGATGTCCCACTATATATGTATGTATGCCTATATGCACAAAAAAGATAGCGCCATGTTCTTTTAACAAAAAGTAGTAGCTCATTATGATTCAAGCAAATACCTATAACCTACCTGCTTTGAGTTTTCTTTGCTGAAAATTGGTTACATGCTGAGAAGTTGCATTTCTAATTGTAATTCTGTAAACAACATGATTTTATTTCTGCCTTACTCTTTTTTCGAAATATGAAAAGAGCACATACTGATATATTTTTGTTCAAGGTCACCTCCATCTCAGTTCCATTTTGTGTGCATTGGCTAATCTGAATTTACTTATTAGATGTCTGACCTCATCAACCACACTGAGTATCGCTTTCTTTTCACAGTTTATACGACACAATTTGTTGCTCTCTTCATTGGTGGAAGCTATTTGGAGAAAAAACAGTCTTGTAATGCCTACTTGTCACAATCTACTCGTGGCCTACGATCATTACTGCGGAAACATGTGAGTTGGTCTTTCTGTTTCAGTACCATTTCCACAGGATTGAGTACCTATGTTCTGTTCTGCTTTTGGGAACATGACAACCACACTTTCTTGTTGCTGACCAGCAATGCCACTGTATGTTTTTACTAGACACTGCTTGAATGAAGTAGATACATCTAGCTGTTTTTACCAATGGATACCTATGTCTGTTAGTTGAAGTCATTTGTCTACCATTGCTTGGTAGATGGTATAGGAAATGTGCTTAAATTAAGTAGACACCTCTGGCTGCTTTTATCAATAGGTACAATGTTTGTTACTTGAAGTCATTTTTCTACATTTACTTGGTTATCAATATCATGATTGGATCAGGATTATGGGACTTGAACATTTACTCAAAATATTGGTCTCTGTATTTTTTTTAAACGTAAAATATTGGTAAAATATTGGTCTCTGTATGCATCAAAGGATTGGAGATAACCATGAGAAACTAGTTTCAGCTTTATACCAGGTACATCATTGTAATACTATAGCCTTGTGTTGTTGTAGGGTGTTTGCTTTTCCATGCCTCTTTGCAATACTGAAGTAGAGCAGGCTACTGAAGATGACCTGATCGAACTTTCAGAAATTCAGAGGCGTAATCTTGGCCAGGTTCAATTTCCTTCCAATTTCTCCTGGTGTGCCTTAAATAATATTCAGAAAAACCGATTTGTTGTAAAAACGAACATCATTTGACTTGCAGGCACTCCATTTGGATGCTCTATCTGATGTGGACAACACCACACAGTCACTCCTTACATTTACTGGCAATGATAGTGTTCATGGCTTATATGATATTCTGTTGAACTACAAGTACGGTGATTCTCATTATTTCCTTATCCTATTGTTTCGATTCAAAGTTTTGTTCCATAATGTGATCTTGTGATTTTTCAGGTCCTTGCTGAATTCTTTATCTGCTGCTGACGTCCCAGTATTGTATTCACCGCACCCATTTCAAAATGGATGTCTACATATTCCAGAGGTCGTCTCATTTCTGTAGTCTTTTGATACAAGACAACTTAAAATCCTCAAGTGTGTTATGAAAAAAAAGAGCCTTATTAATTTGCTTCAGAATCATTCCATAGATGCTAACTGGTGCATTCAGAAGCCTTATTGCTTTGACATGCACTTAAATAAGAATATGCCATACTGTGTATATTAATGATTTGAGTCCTGAGCAATCAGCTCTGATATGACTATTTGTCTTAAGTCGCATTGCATAATTGTGAAATCTTATCATCTGCATCCCATGCATTTGGCAGGTGAAATGCAGGGAGATGAGGCGAGCAGACATGGGGCTGCTCTCCTCCGGTGGGTTCGACACAGAACCGGGATCAGCATTTGCCTCCACGGCTGGCAATATCTGCTACAGCATGGAAATAAAGGACCCGGTCCTCCCGCCCTGGGTCGTCTCTGGAGTCTGTGCTGCGATGAGCTCAGACGCAAGGAGCTTTGATTTAACGTGAGCACAGCCATCTACCTTGGTGAAGGTGTTGGCTCGTGTCATGTGCTATAAGTCCTTATCACCATGTTTCTTCTCACGCAGGATTGCTACGGAACCGTTATCCATGGGGTTGAACGCTGCCCTGAAGTCCTTGCCCACAGCTCCTCAACCTGAGACTGTGCCTCCGACTGAAGGTGGCGCAGTGTTGGGCGGCATCCCTGATGCTGTCCTGGTCCCTTCCCTGCACTCAGCCTCGCTTCGGCGTCTCAGCTACACTGACGGCCAGTACATCGCGTACACGACCGTGTGACGGCGTGAGCTTGAGCCCCCAACGCCCCGCAGCGCCCTGGAGCATCGTGATCGGTGGGGAGGGAGGGCGCCTGTTGTGGGCAAGCTCAACGACTTTTGTTGCCCCCCGGTCAGCCTTCTGCTTGGCTGGCGGGGCTCCACGTGTAAGGAGCCTGGATATGAAGGATCCTGCGTTTTTCAGAGATGGGTGTGTATCATGAGCAGGTTCTTTCTGTAATTTTGGGGTCCTGTATATGAATTGTAACGCTATGGCAGTAACTTATGAGCGTTCTTGGAGGGAAAAACAGCTGTTTGCATGCATACAGATTCATGTGTGCTTGCTTGGTGGTGTAGCTCTTTGGACGACTTGGTCACTTCTCTTGTTTATATGTTCTTTTTTCACTTGGTTTCCTCTGGCTTTCAGATGCTTTTTTTGGGAAGTAACCTGATGAACGGGCGGGGGCGAAATTACTCGTACGGGAGACAAAGTACATCATCTCCTTTTCTTTTGAATCAAATCCATCTCCCGGTCAGTTTGGGCATCACAGAAAGCGCGGGAATATATAAAGGCCTTTTTAGTTCGAAAAATAGAAACTTGTCAAATCGTAAAAATGGTATGTCGGAAAGCATTTACCTAGGTTATGGAATGAATTTTGTCATTAATTCACATTTAATACTTCTAATTAGTGTCTTCATATTTGACGTGACAAGTTAATAGTAAAAATTTACCGAAAAATTACCGATCTAAACCGAGGCCAAAATATAAAATCGGCCAAATAAAGTGTAACAGAAACCACCAGCAGTGCCAGTGAGAGGGAGGCGGACTCTCCCTCCCGGTCAAAGGGAGTCCGTTGCGTCTCTTTGTCCGTATTCTAGGGATCAGGATGGATGGACGACAGGATCAACATGGAGCGGCTGTTGCGTGATCATGAGACAGGTGATTAGCACGCCCGCCGAGGCAGCCTCCTCTGCAGTCTGCTGCTACTTTCTGCGTCTGCCTGCCGCACCGCGACGAGCGGGCGGCCGAGCCCGGGTGGGAGTGGAACCGCTAAAGGCAGCCGGCCGGGAGTTTAAATTCAATCGGATGTCCATCCGATCGGAATGGATTGGCGTAAATGGTCTGTTTAAATTCGGTGAAAAACTTTACGAAATTTATTGTAGCGATTTTAAATTAAAGATTAGAAAAACTAAATATAATCTAAATATCAAACTAATTACAGGGATGGACGGAAAATTGCGAGACGAATCTATTAAGTCTAATTAATCCGTCATTAAAGATTATTTACTGTAGCACGACATTGTCTAACATGGCCTAATTAGGCTTAAGATTCGTCTCACAATTTCACCCGGGGGTTATGAAATGAGTTTTGTCGGTTATCCACATTTAATACTCCTAATTAGTATCCAAACATTCGAATTTACTATAGCGATGCAAAAAGTTGGCGAACTAAACAGGGCCCATGTGTTTAACTTGAGTATAAATACAGGTCTTGTTTACTTGGGTGTGGGAACTTACTGAAAATGTCACATCAAGTTTGAGGATGCTACTTAGAAGGATTAAACATGATCTAATTATAAAACTAATTACACAGATGGACGAAAAATCACGAGATGAATCTATTAAGTCTAATTAATCCATCATTAGAGATTGTTTACTGTAGCACCACATTGTCTAATCATGGCCTAACTAGGCTCAATAGATTCGCCTCACGAATTTACCCGGGGTTATGGAATGTGTTTTGTCAATAATCTATATTTAATAATCCTAATCAGTGGCATCACATTCGATATGACTCGTGAATAGTTGAAACTTGCTCATCTAAACAGGGCCAGATTTGAAAGTCGCTGAGCGTGAATATAAAAATGAAACTTCGAATCTGAAGTCACATTTGATGTCCATTTTGAATTTTTGATATATTGGGGTGGGCTCTTTCAGTTCATATCCATTTTGATACATTGGAGTGGATTACTGGATTCTTTCGGTGGTACACGAAGTACCCGTGATACCGAGGCGTCTGTGATGACTTTGTCAATCTCAAGATCGGAACAGCTAGCCCAGTCTTTCGGAGGCGCTCATAGGTGCAGGGTTTGCACGTGTATTCATAGGAATGAGTGTGCGTGCGTGCGTGAACATCTGCATCTAGTCTTTCGCAAAAAAAAGTATCAATTGCTTTGTCGATAGTTTTGGAAGAACATAATTATCAGAAAAGCATACAAGTATGAAGTATGGATCAAATAAACACACACTTAGACAAATATTACTAATTGAAATATTTACTTTAATACAATTTAATAAAAATAAATGAATATAAATAGGTAAATAAATCTTATAAAAATAGTTTACATTAATAATATAAGTTATTTTGAGTACATGAAATCAGTAAATATATTGGTTTCAAACTAAATAAAAGTAATATACTTATTGCAAGATTTAGAGTGGTGTTTATGCTATACAAATACGGATATCCATCTATATCCAGCTGTGCTATTCGCTTCTCTAGCTCTTGTTCGCCCTTCTTTATTTGGAGGATGGGGGCATGGACCCCTTCTAGCACCCTTCTAGCACCTATAGACACATATGCAAAAATATTGCATATGACACAAAGGACTGGTTTAAGGTGACAAAGATTTAAGCACCATCTTTTTTAAATCCAGCGGTGGTGACACTATACAAATGAAAGCGTCTACTCTATACACATCTATTTGTCAACGGCTTCTGTTGTCAACAACATAGTTGATGCCCTTTAAAAGAATATTCAAATAAGTTTTATATGCAATATACACAGTGTAATTTAGCACTTAATATAAAACGCTCATAGTTGTCATGTCCATGTTGTAGGGTGGGTCACTAACCCTACTTAGAGCAAGTATATCATTACGTGTCAGTGGTGGCAAACACAATCACCTCTCGAGCTAAATTTTACTCCAAGAGGCTCTCTATTTTTCGACTTTCTATTTGACTATCTATTTATTTCTCCATAAAGATTTCACTATATATTGAGCATTTTACTCCAACAGACTTTATTTCCCACTCTCTAACTCCCCCTCTCCACAATAACGCGTGGGTCTCACGCGTCATCCCACGCTTGGCAAGCCAGTTTGGCTAGCCAAATTTAGCTAGCGTGGGAGCCAATTTAGAGAGTCGGATGGCTTAGCGAGTTGGATGGCTAGTCTGTTGGAAAGCTATTTTGGTGTTGAATAGCCAAAATTTGGTTTGGCAAGCCATTTGGCTAGTCTTAAAGGTGAATAGGAGCTTCGGTTGTGACCCCGCTCTCTTCTCCCAAGATTGTCCGATATCAGGATCATAGAGTGCAATGTTATCCAAACAAAGAACACGCATTTGGTTTGGCACGTGCCTTCCACACAATGCTTGCTTTGATTCAGGGGGTGTTTAGATGCAGCGTTATGCATAGTGTTTTTGTGTTATGCATAGTGTTTACAGAGAGAAAAAGTGTATTGGGAAGCTTGCATTTTGCAAAACGTTATGCATAGTGCGTGAACTAAACAGGCCTCAATGCCTCACAAAACAAATGCTTGATTGAAAAGCAGAGAATGATGCGGTGAGCTGTACTACTGTAGATCACTTTCCTTTTTCTTTTTGGATGAGATCCATTTTCTGGTCAGTTTCGTATCACCAGAAATGCGCGGGAATATAAAATACAAAATCAGACAGGGAAAAAAAAAGGAAACAGAGACCAGTAGACCACCCCCAGGTGAGGGCGTGAGGAGGCCGCGAGGAGTCTGGCTCTCCCCCGGTCAAAGGGAGTCCGGTTGCATCTCTCTTGTCCTCATTCCAGGGATCAGGATCATCATGGGAGTAGTACTAATCATAAGGCAGGTGATTAGCACGGGCCGAGGCAGCCTCCTCTCTTCCAGTTTTCCTCTGCGGTCTGCCACAACGCGACGAGCGGCCGGAACTGCAAAAAGCAACTGCCCCCGCCTCTTCGCTTCTCCAATTCCCCTCCTCCCTGTCTCTCCTTTCCTTCCTCCAGGCTCTGCTTCGCGCAAAAGCTTTGTCCTTTCTGGGTTCTTGGGTTCTGGCTCTCTCTCCCTCCGTCCCCTCCTCGGCTCCTCCCCCTCGTGAGCGATCAGCCTCGCGCCGGCGCGCCATGAGCACCTGCGGCGGCGGCGGGGGCATCATCCCCGCGTCGCGCTTCCTGCGCCGCCGCGCCGCCGTCCGGGACCTGGGCCGCGACGCCGCCCCCGACCTCGACGCCTTCTGGGCCGCCGCGCCCTGCCTCTACGACTTCTCCAAGCAGCAGCAGCAGCAGCAGCCGGAGGAGGAGCAGGAGCAGGAGACGGAGCTGGTCCGTGTCGCCGCGCGGCGTTCGCCTCCGCCGTGCAGCCCCGGCCCGCTCATCCGGCGGCGGTCCCCGCGGCCACCGTCGCCCCCGGCCGCGCGGCGCTCGCCTTCGCCGGAGCCGCGCACCCCGTGCCACCTCACCCTGCAGCAGGAGCAGGAGCGGTCCCCGCGTTCGCCGTCGTCGCCCTCCTCGCGGCGCTCGCCCTCGCCGGACCGGGACAGCACCTGCCTGCTCCTCGCACTGCAGCGCACCTGCGTCGGCTGGGGCGCGACGAGGCACGTCGAGTACCCCAGCCGGCACCGCCAGGCCTCGCCCGGCGCTCCTGGCCAGGCCATCGTCGAGGGGACAAACCGCCAGGCGGGGGCGGCGCGGTGCGGGGCCGAGGACCAGGAGAGCATCAGCGGCGGCGGCGCCAAGAAGAGGAAGCTGGAGGAGGTGGAGGCGGCGACGGCACAGGAGAGCGACCGCGAGGACAAGCCCGTGGTTGCCAAGGCGGGGAAGTCGAGGTCCAGGAACAGGAGGAAGCCGAGGTGGAGTGGCCTGCGCCGGCGCCGCGGCGCCGCCAGGCGCGCCAAGAAGGCCCCGCGGGTCGTGAAGGAGGAGGAGGAGGCGGCGGAGTGGGAGAGCAGCCCAGACGTCAAGCCCGCGGTGGTGGAGGCCGAGAAGGCGACGAGGAGCAGGAAGAGGGCGGGGTCGAGTCGCCGTGCCCGTCGCCCCGGCGCCGCCAAGCGCGCCAAGAAGACACCCATCAAGGAGGAGAAGATGGAGGAGGACGAGTTGGCGAGGAGGAGGAGGACGAGTTGGCGGAGCCGGAGGAGGAGGAGGAGGAGGAGGCGGCGGAGAGCAAGCCCGCCGCTTCCGCTCCCGTGTCCGTCTCGCCGCGCGGCAAGGTGGACAGGTGGTCGGCGTGGCGGTACGCGGCAGGCGAGGCGGCGCTGCTGGACATCCTGCGCGCGCGCGGCGCCACCCCCGGCAAGCCCGCGCCGCGCGCCGAGCTGCGTGCGCAGGCGCGCCGCCACATCGGCGACACCGGCCTCCTCGACCACCTCCTTCGCCACGTCGCCGACAAGGTCCCGGCCGGCAGCGCCGAGCGGGTGCGCCGCAGGTACAACCCCGCCGGCGGCCTCGAGTACTGGCTGGAGCCGGCCGAGCTGGCGGCCACGCGGCGGGAGGCCGGCGTGGATGACCCGTTCTGGGTGCCGCCGTCCGGGTGGAAGCCCGGCGACCCCGTGTCGCCGGAGGCCCGCACGCTCAAAGTGCAGAAGCAGGTGGAGGAGCTCGCCGAGGAGCTTGACGTTGTCAAAAGGTCTGCTTTCTCTTCTTCTTCCCCTCTCTGCCTCTTCGATTGCAGCTTCCTCTTCTTGCAGTACTGATGAATGACGATGCTACTCTGATTAGATTCTTGAATACAGCAAGTTGCAATGCTACTTCTGTGCTGAAATTGACTTGTGATTTGTGTGAACTGAAGGCAAATGAAGCAGCTCGATTCCAATCTGGTGCAAGTGAGCAAGGAAGCCTACATCTCATGGAAGGTGATCATACATCACACCTTGATATATATATCTCATTGCAGTTTCAAATTCTCCAGGTTTTTGCAAGTTTCTGCAAGTTGAAACTTCTTGTGCAAAACTGAAAATGGGATATCCATGTGTCACACTCTTAACACAGTTGTGCATGTGCTCTGCAGTCTCCACCTGTAATGTTGTTACACATGTCTGGTTCTCCAGGATGTTGGTGTTTGATTTGGATTTATTAGATACATTTGTACTCTTCATAAAAGAATGGCTGACCAGCAGTGTAGTTAGCTTGGCATGTTCCACTTGTAACTCAATCACTTCTCTAAAGTTCTAAAAGGTACTACAATGATACATGAACTTGCATCACACCAACATATATGTGCTTTACTTCTCACATTGCTTCATTGGGTCTTAATTCTGCACATATAGTGGAACAACAGTTAGATAATGTTAAGCTGCATGTCTGTTTCCATTAGTTTTTTGGGAGAACTTCAGGCTTGGAAAAATACAAGAATAACTGAAAAATCTGCGGCACAACATGCCTTCTTGTGAATCTCAGACCCTCAGTTCTGTTTTACATTGTACATTTCTGCTGCGATTTGTAGTGCAGCACTTAAAATGAGATACACATATGTGAAACTCATTCACTTGCAGTTACGGTTGTTCTCATAAGTAGCAAGTTTAGCTTTGAAGTTTGAGGTATATTGTGTTGTGTATAAAGCAATGGTGCGGCAGCAAGAGCAGATTTTGCTTTCCAGCAGTCCATTTGTAACTCTTTGTGCCTTAATGCATTAACATGAACATGTAGGATACTTAACCTGCGCTTTACTTCTCATTGATTCGTCAATCACCATTCTGCACTTACACTGGAAGATCACTTGCGCAAAGATAGAATATTTGCATCTGTTACCATGGAAAGAACTTGGATATTGAAAAGTTCGTATTTTTCTGTTCACTCTAGCATTTTAATTTAGATAGATAGCTTTCCTTGTTGAAGTACACATGTTCAGGAATCTTGGTGATTATGTTGGCAGGGGTATGACTGTATGGTGAAGGCCAATGGCAACCTGGAAAAGGAAGTCCTATCCTTGGAGGTATACTTCACCCTTACTGGTTCCTAAGTTTAATCTGATCTGATGCAAGATTTATCCTTCTGATCGATTAATCATTTAGCCTACCCCAGCTTGCTTGAGAGTTGAGACTAAAAGGCTTTGTTGTTGCATCCATTAATTATTTGCTGGCTTAATTTGATCATGGCCATGACTTGTTGTGGGTTTGTTTTTCAGGAAAAGTACGAGAATGCGACACAGGTGAATGGCGAGCTGAAAGAACTGCTGCTGTTACTGAAGGTACAGCACTACATTCAATCAATCTTCAGAATTTCCGTCTCATCAAATTAACAAATGATGTTATGTGTTTAATAGTGTTACCTTGTATATATATATCTTCTGATAGCATTGGTGGCTGTATTAATGATGAAGTATTGATCTGAAATTCTGGATCTGTTTTCCAGGATAAGTATGACACTGTCCTTGAGAAGAATGAAAAACTGGAGGGGCAGATGGTTGCTTTGTCCACTTCTTTCCAGTCCTTGAAGGTAAACTCACTATTTACTGCAATTCAGCTGTAGTACTTAGCAGACTCCTGCTCTGTAATTTCTTGGTTATGCCACACTTTGGGATGTGCCTGACTGCTGTATTTAGCAGTTGTAATCTCCAATCTACTGATGAAAAACATTACTTGATGCATTGAACTGTATGTGCAGGAAGACTTGCTCCTGAAGAGAATCGAAGAACAACCCATGCTGATGCTAGACCAAGAGCCCTGGGACGCTGACAAGCAAGAAACCAGTGCTGGCAATGCTGCTGCCAGTGCAGGCAATCAGCTGGCTGACACTGATGCCGCCGACTGCAGCATCAGCAGCAATGGTGGCGCCTGTGGTAGCGCGAAGAGGGCGTTGAGGAAGTGCAGCGTGCGCATCTGCAGGAGAGAGGGGATGTTCCAGTGGCCGACGACTACATCCGGTGGCACGGACACCAGCCCCAGGGAGCTGCCAGAGCCGCTGACACCCGGCGGGGACTTGGTCGTCACCGACTTCGACGCTGTGATCAACAGCCTCGCACCGCCGTCCATGGAGGAGTACCTGATGGCTGAAGGCCGCTCCACACCAACGTCCGCCTCGTCCACCAACGCCTCTCCCAAGCTCCCCCTCCTATCCGCCCCAGCCTCGCCAGTCCAGGTCCAGCTACAGCCACTACAATCAACAGCCGTGACCATGGAAGACCTGCAAACGGTGCAGCCATACTCTGGCGACCTCAACCTGCAGCTCCGGCACATGGTGAGCTAGTACCTGCTCTGCTTCCTGTCCAAAATCCACTCTTGATCATATCCATCAGGCGACGGTACTACGCAACAGATCATGAAGACGACTAACCTCTGCCTGACCATTGCTACTCTTGCAGGACACATCGTCATCGTCATCAGGGCCGTGTGGCGCCAAGGCGCTGAAGCTGGATGCCGGTGCTGGAGGCGGCGATGTGGGCACCGAATTGGCCCTGGCGACTCCCACTTACTGATCCAACCAATGCTGACGAGCTCCGAAGAATGCACAGATGACCACTGAAGAAGTTTTGCCTCACCTTAACTAGCAGTAACTACTCATCTCAGAACATAGCTCACAGGTCCACTGGATAGCTGAAGAAAGACAGAAGAACAGCAGAGAAGATAGATTACGTTTTACCTTGCTTAGGCAGTGCATTTAGCTAATTGTCTCTGTTAGTTGCCAGCAGTTGTCACTGGTTTCAGTTGGAACCCGATTGCAGATGTCACTGGTTTCAGTTGGAACTTGATTGCAGATGTCACTGGTTTCAGTTGGAACTTTGATTGCAGATGGGTTTGCTTGCAGTTGAGCACCATGCTGCTGCTGGTTGATTCCTAGTTTGTACTTATGCTTGGAAAAAATGGGCTGCCCCTCTGTTTAAGTAGACTTGTCTCCAGGAGGAAAGACTCATGCTCTGTGCCATCGTTGATCTTGTGATACTCCTAAATTGCACGCTGTTTCTGGATTTGCATATGCAAGAGCAAGTAATTGTTACTGGTTGATTCTTCACGGGGCCAGTCCAGCATTCCGTCGAACAGCTTGCTCGCGCGCGAGGTCGGCTCGGCTGGTCCGCCTTTCCCGTCGAGCGTGACGCGACGGGTGAGGGAGGGAGCAACCTGAGCAGCCGCGCGGAAGAGCACCTCTGCGAGAAGCATGTCGCGGCCTTGATGCATGCCGGCAACGGCGACGATAGTGCCGTGTGTGTGCGGCGCTGGCGTGGCTGTCGTTGGCAGGACGGGCGTGGCTATTCGTGGCGACAGCAGGTGCTTCCCGGCGGTGCCGTGCAGGCGGGGTAGCGAGGGCAGCGGCAGGGAGGAGTCGCCGGCGCCGGCAACCGAGGACGCAGGCCGACCTCGAACCGCCGCGGCATTGGAACGATGGGACCAAAGTGGGCGCGGCTATTTTTCAAAAGAAACCCTATCTCTAAAGAACGAAACCCGGCAGAAAAGCTCAGCGGGTCGGATATCCACGTCGCCTGTTAGCCTGTAACCGTTGGATCCGGCCATCTTGCAATGTCGACCGTCCGATCGTGGGTCATCGCGGATCTGGCGCCCGCTAACGCACGAACCCGGACTCTCGCGAATCTTCACGGACCCGGCGAGAGACAACCTCTCCATCCCCTCCGCCTGCCACACAGCCGCGCCTCCCTCCGCCTGCTTCGGCGCCGGCCATTTCTCTGCCTGTTCCGCTGCCCGCACCGCCCCGGCCTGGGGCATCAGATCTCGCCGGGGGCGTCGTCAGCTGCGCCGGCGTCGGGGGGCTATGGCGCTGAACAAAACAGTCGCAGGCGCTGGCAAGGCGTCGGCGGGGATCGAGAATACGGTGTCTACGACGGTGCCAGAGGTGAAGGAGGCGACTTCAGGGGAGGGACGCTTGAGGCTTGAGCGGCACAGGCTATGCCAGCTGCCCGGCTCCCCACGCACCCCTCGATCCGCATCTGCTGGCTCCCCAGCACCCTCCGCTTTCTCTACAACAGCCCTCACCCAGCACCCTCTACGTGACGCCGGGAATCAGCGGATGCTTTGAATCACAAATGGAAAAAGGAAAGAGTGGACGAACTTGATGCCGGAAGGAGCAGCGCCGGTACTCACTTGCGGGCAGATGGATTTCTTCATGTGGAAGCCTACAGAATGAAGGTGAGCATCCCTCTGCTAATCTCATGTGCTGTCTATGTGTGCTGCGGTGCTGCCAACCTGTTTGTTTTATTGACTGAGTGGGAAAAAGATCAAAGAAGGAACGAGTACTGATCTAATAGATGCAAAATCTTGAGATGCATAAGTTGTAAATGGAACTTTTGAACCCTCAGTTAAAAAAATTGGACCCTGTAAATGCTAACAAATTGTGATTATAGTTTAGTACTTATATGTAAACAAGCTAGCTGCCAGTTTTCATCATTATGCAGAACCATGAGCTCATTCCCTTTTGTTGTAAGCCTATCGATGTGCATCTACACAGCTTCACTTCAGATATGTGAGCACCTGATCTTCCATATGCATGGAGCGTGCTAATTGGGCTTGTGCTTCAGATGGATGGATGTGGCTTCCCTCTCCATTGCATTGTGCAATATTTCTGTGTTTTTCTTTTACATTTTAACTGTCCTTTTAGGCTTTTAACTAATGCTTCGTCAATATATCCTTGAATGTTAATTTCCCATTCTATTAATTAATTTGATCCACCTTGCCAGTGATGAGCCCAATCGGTGTGCTACTTGCAGATTGCAGTTGCTAACTGCATCTCTTACGTGCGCAGACTGTTGCCCAGCAAATAACTTCATGGACAGTCCAAAGTAGCTTATATTTAATTTTTACATGACCATGCAATTCGGCTTTAAACTTAATTTTCTTCAAATCTAGCCCATAAAAATGGATATTTAATCTGCGTCCATTGAAAATTGCGTAATACTAGGATGCTTTCATCCATTCAAATCTGCTATAATGAGTAACTGCAGCATGCCCATATCAAAGCACATAGAGGATGTCAGTAACTAATAATGTTAATGTTGTTAGATAGATTATTTTATTAGAAGCTTTATCTGACACAAACTGACTTTAAACCTGTACACAAAGTTTATTTTTCACATTATAAGATCTGGTTCTATATTCATTTTTGTATGTTATGCCTACCTAACATATGCCTCTGGTCAACATGGTTGTGGCCATACCATTTAAATCTTCTATGAAAGTGATAAGACGGAGCCCTGAGCCCCTGACTCACGATTTTTCCCCAAGTACAGTCTTTTGAAAATTAACAATTATTTTGTCTATGGCATGCAGGGAACAATAATAAACAACCGCATAGCAGCGAACTAAAGAAAAGACAAAAGCTAAAAGCAAGGTAAATACTACATATCTATCCTTTCTTTGATTTGTGGCGCAAATTATCTAATTTGTATAGATATTTAATATGTATTCATTCAGCTCCCTGACACAGAGGATGGCAAAAGATAAACATGAATAGAGATCAGTAGTTCCAAACATAATCACCAACTAATAATATAATGTATTAAAAGAAATAGCTAACTAAGTCAAAAATATATACTGGCACTTTAAATTTGTGTACTTTAAATCAAATGTATCTGCAACCAAAAGAAGGCCCCATGTGACACCGAGGGTAACAAGAAAAGAAGGAGTTTAACAAAAAGAAGAAATCTCATAATCGAAACTGGTACAACAGTGATCTTAGCTTTTTAAAAAATTAAACTGCAGTGTTGGGTGCCATGCATCTAGCAATGTAGGTCAACCAAACTGGATATCTATACAAGGCTATGTTTATCTACCTTGCAGATTATACATATTTGAACTTAGTGTTTTTATAGTAATATAGAAACAACCAAGATACTTTAGTTTTTACATGAATCCAATCCATCAAAGTTTTATTAACTGTTGTACTGCTAATTCAAATTTCTATTACAGCTAACTACTAGTAACATGGTTCAGAGTTTCAGACTTCTGAGCTAGAACGATTTCTGTTTTCTGTTCAATCTTCAGTCCCAAAGGTTATACTTAAAATATAGCTTCAGATTTTCAGGGAGTAAAAATGCAAAGTGATCTTGTACATTTTTCCAAGGTCTGCTAGCTAGACATGATAATCATAAGCAAAAGGTCTAATATTTTTTATTTACCATAGAATATATAGTGGAGTAGGGATGGAACCTCCAACCTCTAAAAGCAGCAATCTAACACAATAGCAGTGTTGTAGGTCTACTACTTTTGTCTACAACTGTTAAATTTTTTTGTCATTTATTTTGATCCTTCAACAACTATCCTATATCGTTGCGTATTCCTGTTATCTAATGGTGTGATGATAATACAAGAACAAGGATACTACATTTCAAGGTAGAAATAAAAAATTAAGTGAAATCATTTTTAACTATTTCTGAACACCCAATTACCTCTGTCCAATCACAACGCTACAATCTTATGTTTAATCTATTGTTCTGATGCCATCTTTTTTTTTCGGAAAATGTGCATGAACTCCAACAGTGCCTGCTACTTCAGTGCTGGATTCAATGATCTTTAGTACACTAAGTATGCCTCTTGTACCCTAAGTATGCCTCTTATGTAATATATTCAGTGGTAAATCTATGAACTCTATCAGCTCAATTTAATACTTCAAAGCTGATCGCACTGGTTCATAGCTGTTGCTCACTTGCACCGTAATATTCTAGGGCCTTTGTGTGTTATTAGCCCTGAAATGGAGCTATCTTTTTTGTTAACACTGAAGAACATATGGGAATTCCTCTGAGCAATTTGATCACCCATTCCTCTACATGGTGAAAAGTTCCTTCGCATAATAAAATATGCAACAATTCAGTTCGTTAGAAGATCATATAATCAATATATTAATTAACCACGATTCAATTGCCATTCGTGCCGTTTCGGAATTGAGCCTAGGGTGGTTAAACTGAAGTCTAGAATAAAAAATAAGAAAACACTGGCCCAAATATAATTTGTGCGCGGCAACGCCGCGCCCTGTTTCTAGTAGTTTACTAATCCGTTCAAACGGACCCCGAGTTATGATCGCGATCAATAACCGCGATCCAACCTGGGGCAGCCGTGACCGTCTGATGCGCCATGTGCGGTTCAGAATATGTAGCAGGGTCAAAGGGGGCGCGGCTTTTTTTTTTTTTATGAAAGAGACCTTCGTGTTCGGCAGTGGAGGACAAAAAATTGTCCCCAAATACTGTCGCATGCATGGAACCTTAAATAAAGTTTATTTACAAAACCTTTTCACAGATGAGTGCAACTTTGCGCGACGAATCTAATGAGCCTAATTAATCCATGATTTGCTACAGTAATGCTACAGTAATCATCCTCTAATCGTGCGGTCAAAGGCCTCATTAGATTCGTCTCGCGAATTTGCCAGGGGTTGTGGAGATAGTTTTGTAAACTGACTTTATTTAATACCCCTAATTAATGGTCAAAGTAGCATTTAATGGAGGGACAAAAAAAATTTGTCCCTCCAACCGAACACTGATTTTGGTTCAAACGCGTCCCCAAATTGGATCGATCCGATCGTCGGGGTGCTTTTGAGCCGTTCGATCGATCGTTCGAGGCCACCAGGTCGGTCAAGTCTTGCGACGGTGGTGGCCGGTGACGATGATGTCTCGCCGCCGCCGCCGCCGCTTGGGGCTCGCGGCCGAGCGGGACCTCCTTGTGCGGCAGGGCAATAAGGAGGGGATCTTCCGCCGCCTCCGCCTCTTCGCAGACACTGGCCCCGTTTGGTTTTCCAGTCTAGCATCTAGCACGGAGGGAATCTTTTTTGCATGGAGTACTAAATGAAGTCTATTTGCAAAACCTCTTCACGGATGAGCGTAACTTTTCGAGACGAATCTAATGAGCCTAATTAATTGATGATTGGCTACAGTGATGCTACAGTAACCATCCTTAATCATCCTCTAATCATGCGGTCAAAGGCCTCATTAGATTCACTAGTAGAGAAACCGGATATAGTCCCGGTTGGAAACTGGATTTAGTCCCGGTTATCCAACCGGGACTACGCCACCGGGACTAAAGGTCCCAGCCTTTAGTCCCGGGTATTTACCCGGGACTAAAAGCCACCTTTAGTCCCGGTTGGTATTTTTCTTTTCTGTTTTTCTTTTTCTTTTTCTTTTCTGGTTTCTTTTATACAGAGATACGTATTATACCTGTATAATAATATACGTATATGTCCATATATGTATTAGTTATACGTCACTAATGCATTAAACTATTAATACTGATATTAATATATACGGTAATAATATTAAACTTATATATATTTAAATAAAACAAATTTTGATAAATCCAAGATTAATATTAATATTTACATCAAGATTTCAATATTAATATTTACACCAAGATTTCAAAGGAGCATATACAAAATTCCTAATATTTGCTCCTTGTAT
>CM014271.1:88232558-88274046 GCA_004135705.1 Alloteropsis semialata | reverse complement strand
AGTGACCTTTCTCTCATTTAATCAATCCGGCCATCAATCTTTCTTTAATTATCTTGCATGCAGCCTGAAGACTCATTTCCAATCCGGCCACGGTGTATGTGCGCATGTAGCACTCATCTTCACGTAAATCCATACAGCTTCCATCTTGATTTTCCTTAGATTATCGGCTTTATTTTAGGGACTCCTCTGGCCATAAAATTACCAAATTCTGGTGTCAACAGGACTTTACCTATACCTTTATACCGTCCTTTTGTACTGTTGCCCATGTTTGGTGTACTGTTTCTTATTTGTTGTATGTTTCTTTGTATGTGACCCTGTGCTACGAATAGAAAGTGCAACGTTCGTGGTTTTCGAAGATCGTTCGTGTGATTTGAGGTTTCAGTTGAGAAGACCCTGAGCCATAGCCTATGTTAGCTGGATTTAAGGCAAGTGTATTCTTGATCATACTTTTCGTCCTAATAACCATGTGACATGCTTATACATTGTAGTTTGCTATGCTTGCATGCTTAATCGTGATGGGTCCTATATTTAGGATGACTAGTTTTCTTTAATCATGCCTTGTCAACCTGGGTTTAATATTTATGTTGGGTAGCATTTGCTTAGTTGCTATACTTGGGAATGGTTTACACTAAATGTGAAGATAATAATGTTGTGATATCTTTTATATATGATATATATGATCTGATGAGAATGTTAAACCAAGATCACATTGATTAATCGGAACATGGAGAACCACCCAGGATTTCCCGTACAACCATAATACTACATGGCTCTGGTCTTGGCTAAGTAACTAGATGAACTCTATGTTGTGTTTGGAGGTGTGTGTTGGGCGGATGTTTGGGTTGTGTGTGATGTGCGGGAAACGAAGGTGCGCCTTCCGATTACCCGTTCGGTCAGGGGCCAAACACATACATAGAGGGAGTCTTTGGAAAGGCCTCGTAGTGAATCCCTAGCCCCTCACCTAAGGAAGTGTTGAAGAGGCTCGCGACCTCAGGCGACATGGGAAACACGAATTGTGGGGAAAGCTGTACAACCTCTGCAGAGTGTCTAAAAATCTATTGCAATAGCCGTGCTCGCGGTCATGAGCGGCCTGGACCCTCACATGATTAATATATCGAAAGAAGAATTAAATTGGTTTATTTATGTTGTTGATGATGCTTATGGGTTACCATATGCTTAATTGGGTTGGTATATACTTATACTTTAGTAATTATGCTGCTACATAAAATTTGACCAACTTAAGTGCTTAAAGCAATTTAATTAGAAGCCAAACTATTTTCCTTGTTAAGCCTTTGCATGTCATTATGCTTTTGCTCTACATTTGCTGAGTACCAACCATAAGTGTACTCAACCTTGTTTTATCTGCGGCTCAGGCTTAGACAGAAGTTTCAGTGGAGTACTTTGGAAGTTTCTAGGCGTACGTGTTCCCCCAGTCAGCTGCCCGTGGAGAAGTTTTGAAGGTTCCGCTGCTAGTTATTCGCTTCCGTGAGTGTAATAATGGTATTTAATATTATTTACGTTTTGCACTGTCTTTTATATCACTGATGAAGTCTCGTATGTGTGTAAACTTGATCCTGGCGCACATATGATAGTCATTCGGTTTTGTTTACAAAATCGGGTGTGACACTCGCTAATCCAGTCCTTGTAAGAAAAAAGAATAATGAATGGAGAATGTGTGTTGATTACATGGATCTCAACAGGTACTGCCATAAGGACCCCTTCGTCCTGCCCCGCATCGACCAAGTCGTCGACTCCACCGCCGGATGCGTACTCCTATGTTTCCTCGATTGCTACTCCGGCTACCACCAGATATGGAGCGGATCGGATATTACATGGATACGGATTCGGATGCGGATTTTCTAGGATGTCGGAAATGGTGCGGAGTCGGATCGGAGTCGGAGCGGACACGGATTAATATAGTCGGATAATACATGCTCACGAGTAGATTTTCATTGTGATCAATAATTTCTCAACGAAAGCTATAGTCGGATATATATTTTAGTTTAGATAGTAAAAGTTTATCTCAAGCCATATATAATTATTGTCGGCGATAGGAATTCACTAATTATTATTCCTCAACCTCATTATCAGTGTCCGATCAGCCGCAACGCATAGGGTTCATAATGCACATGTACATAGTATAAGGTTGCTGGCCTCTATAGGCCAAAAAATCACATGAGTGTCTAATTATTTGGGTTGCTGGCTATGTTGGGCTTGCAGAGTAGTCGGATATCCTATTATAAGGTTCGGATAATCCCCATTCAATTATCGGATAATCCATATCCATCGGATTTAACTGAAACCATATCCTAATCCACATTCGCATACAATCGGATTCGGATTATCCATATCCACACGGATATCAAAAACTCTTCTCTATATCCGCAAAAATCGGATTCGGATCGGATCGGATGCGGAAATTATCCGCTCCACTTTCACCCCTAGCCTTGAAGGAAGAAGACCAAGAGAAGACGTCCTTCATTACTCCGATCGGCGCTTACTGTTACACCAAGATGACGTCCGGCCTCCGCAATACTGGCGCCATGTACCAGAGGGCCATAAATCTGACCCTGGGTACACAGATCGGTCGCAACGCCGAGGCCTACGTTGACGACATAGTGATCAAGACGAAGAACGAAGCCGAGTTCATCGCCGACCTCTCCGAAACGTTCAGCAACCTCCGCAGACTCAACTGGAGGCTAAACCCGACCAAGTGCGTCTTTGGCGTACCGAAAGGAAAACTACTCGGCTTCATCGTCAGCAACAGAGGCATCCAAGCCAACCCAGAAAAAATAGACATCATCCGGAGGATGAAGCCGCCGACTGGAAAGAAAGAGATCCAAAAGCTGACTGGTTGCATGGCGGCCTTGAGTAGGTTCATCTCCGCTAGGGGATAAGGGCTTGCCGTTTTTCAAGATCCCTCAAGAAGACCGACAAGTTTGAATGGAACCAGGAGGTGCAGCAAGCTTTCACCGACCTCAAGAACTACCTCTCCAACCCACCGGTACTCGCCGCCCCACACGACGATGAAACTCTGCTCCTATACATTGCAGCCACGACTAATGTGGTAAGCACTATGATCGTCGTGGAGAGGGAAGAGGAAGGAAAGGTGCAATGGGTGCAGCGACCAGTCTACTATGTAAGCGAAGTACTAAGTGAATCTAAAGCGCGCTATCCTCAGGTGCAAAAACTACTCTACGCACTGCTGATCACGTCAAGAAAACTCTGCCATTACTTTCAAGCGCATCGCATCAAGGTGGTCACGCAATTTCCACTTGGCAAAGGCCTCTATAACAGGGATGTCATCGGACGATTCATCAAATGGTCCGTCGAGCTCGCCTCCTTCATCATAGATTTCGTCCCGCGCACCACCATCAGATCACAGATTCTCGCCAACTTCGTCGCCGAATGGACCGAGTGCCAGGACGCGAAGGAAGACACCAGCGGCGAACACTGGAAGATGTATTTCGATGGCTCCTTAATGATTGACGGCGGGGGCGCCGGCGTACTTTTCATCTCGCCGAAAGGGGAACTGCTCCGATATGTCCTTCAAATACGTTTCCCCATCACCAATAACGCCGCCGAGTACGAAGCAATCCTCCACGAGCTCCGCATCGCCGCTTCACTCGGAATAAAGAGGTTACTGGTTTATGGCGACTCTGCCGTTGTTATAAACCAAGTAAACAAAGAATGGGATTGCCACAGCAGACAGATGAATGCTTACTGTGAGGCAGTGCACAAGCAGGAGGGAAAATTCTACGGAATAGAGTGCCATCACGTCCCACGAGAGAACAACCTCGCAGCTGATGCACTCGCCAAACTGGGGTCAACCCGCGCGGAAGTACCCGGGGGTGTGTTCGTGTAAGGTCTCCTTAAACCCTCTGTTAAAGAGTTGGGAGACGAACCAGAACCTGCCCCTGAACTCTGCGAGGTAATGACCATTGACGCCGAAGAAGATTGGATGGCCGAGTTCATAGATTACCTCGCCCGTAACAAGGTACCAGAAGACCCCATGGCACGAAAGATTCTGGAGCGCCGAAGCAGGAATTATGTGGTAGTCGGCGACGCCCTATACCGACGCGCCGCCACAAGCCAAGTGTTCATCAAATGCGTCTCGAAAGAAGTCGGCCTCCAGATCCTTGACGATATCCACTTAGGAGTCTGTGGAAGCCACGCCGCCACAGGAACACTAGTCGGAAAAGCATACCGGGCCGAGTTCTTTTGGCCTACTGCCATCTCCGATGCTAAAGAACTCGTCCGCCGGTGCCAAGGATGCCAATTCTTCGCCAAGCAGAAACATCTCCCGGCCCAAGCTTTACGCACAATCCCGCCCTCGTGGCCTTTCGCCTGTTGGGGATTGGACATGGTGGGACCATTCAGAGCAACTCCGGGAGGTTACACGCACATACTCGTCGCCATCGACAAATTCTCCAAATGGATAGAGTACAAAGCCATCGTCAGAACTCCAACGTCAAAGCAAGCCGCCGCCTTCATCGAAGAAATTACGCACCGGTTCGGGGTCCCAAACAGAATCATAACCGACTTGGGAACGCAGTTCACCGCATCCGCCTTCTGGGATTTTTGCGAGAGCAGATGCATCGATGTATATTACGCCTCGGTCGCCCACCCCAGGTGCAACGGACAGGTGGAACGAGCCAACGCCATGATACTCCAAGGCCTAAAGGCAAGGATCTTCGACCCGTTGAAGAAGTTCGCCGGACGATGGCACCAAGAGCTACCACAGGTCATCTGGGGACTCAGGACTCAGCCGAGTCGTGCCACAGGCCACACTCCCTTCTTCCTGGTCTACGGCTCCGAGGCAATCCTCCCGACCGACATCGCTTTTGGATCACCGCGCATCGACAATTATGAGGAAGGCGAAGCGGAAGCAGCTCGCGAGGTGGACCTCGACTCCATCGAGGAACATAGAGTTAACGCCCTCATACAGCATGCGCGCTACCAGCAACAACTCCGACGCTACCACAACAAGAACGTCCAGCAACGGGACTTCAACATCGGTGACCTCGTCTTACGCCGAGTGCAATCCACAGTAGGAGTTCACAAACTCTCCGCCCCATGGGAAGGACCGTTCATAGTGACCCAGGTTATATGTCCGGGTACTTTTCGACTCCAATACGAGGATGGCACCGAAGTCCTGCACCCGTGGAATATAGAGCACTTACGCCGATTCTACCCATAACAAAGCTATGTATCACAAAGTTCAATAAAGATATCTCTTTTTTTCTTTTCATATTTGTTCTCTTAGCAAAACCACTCGGCATTACTCCGTTCCCGAGTAGTTCCTAACTATATACTGTGTAACTGGGCCTGGAACGACGCCTAAGCCTTTCTACACGTGCATGGGACCCGCTCTTGACGTTATGAACTTAGGATAAGTGAAGCGAAGGGAAAAGCACATCCAAGCAAAAGAACTACTCGGGCAACCTTAAAACATGAGATAAAATATCCAATATTCCCATTTTACCCGTTTCAGAATGTTTGTACATACAAAATCTACTCTACTCTACTTCACCATGCAGGATCCTACTCCATCCTGAGGGCCTCGCCGACCTTCTCAGCGATCGGGCGAGTTTGAGCCAGTGCCTCCTTTACTTGCTCGCTTGAAGCATCTGCTGCCACCCCATCACCAACTGGTGCAAGGTCGATCCACGGGAAGTGCGTCCGAACACGCGCGAGAGCATCGTTCGCACACACAACCGCCGACTCCTTGACTAGGTCGGCGATCCGGGCCGGCGCGCCTTGCAGACGGGTGACGAGGGCTGTCGGCTCACCCTCTTCCGGAGCAACGGCGTCCATCAGGTCCTTCGCCGCGTCGTTGATCTCCGTCAGGGCCAAGTGTGACGAAGCCAGCTCTTGCTCCAAGCCTGTTATGATTTGAGCGTTATTCTGGATAGTATACATCCCTTGAAGCATCGTCATATCCGCACCTCAAAACTCCTGCTCCCTCTTCAGCTTGCCCGCCATGACCTCCTCGGACTTCTGCAGATTGGCGTTCGCAAAACGCAAATCTTTCAGCTCGTTGATATGACGGGCCCTCTCCATCTCCTTCTCTGAAAAAGCAGGGAAGCACTCGCGTCAGGACGAAAAGTACACGGCAAAACTTGACGGCAAACAAGGAGCATTGGGGAAGTTACAAGGACAAGGCCTTACCATGAAGCTGCGAGCGATGCTGCACGACGGCATCATTCAAGCTCTTCTGGGCGACGTCACGCTGACGCTTGACCCGTTTGAGCTCCGCCTCCAGCTCCGCCTCACGCTGTAGCACCGACTGCACGTCGCGGAGCTGCTCGAGACGCGACTGCCGGAGCGTGGCTAACCTCTACACCGATTCACGAAAGCAAAGGATTCAGACAACTTATAATGAACAACGACAGATGAACAAGGCAGATGAGGAGACAAACCTCTGCGCAGCGACGGGATTGCTCGACTGCGAGCTGTAGCTCGGCAATCACTGCCTCCTCCTCCGCCACACTAGCATCATCCACGGGGACCGCCATAAGTCCCCGAGGCGTCCGACTGCTTTTGGAGTCCCTCCCCTTGGACTTCTCCTTGAACAGCGGCATCCTTGTCTGCGTGCAGGGCCGGCGCCGTGGGATCCACTACAGGATCCTCCGCACCACCGCCCGGGGGAACCGCCGCCTTTTCCCCTTCACCCTGCACATCTTCCGTCGCCGCCGCCACCACGTTCTCCTCCGGAGCAAGCCTGGCTGACGCCTGCTCCGGTCGTGGCGCCATCGACCCCACCGCCGAATCAGTCACATCCAGCGTAACGCCTGAGGACGACTGGCCAACAGGTGTGACGGAGGGGGAACTCGGCTTCTGCGGGATATCAGTCGATGACCCCGTCCCGTCGGCCGCCGTACCATCAAGATCGGAGGATTTGCTAAAAAAAGTAGTCGGCGGTTAAAACAGGGACTCGGAGATAATGATATGCACAGCTAACCTACTAAGGAGCATGAGAACAAAGACTTACTGGGTACTCTTCATCACAATAACTCGAGGCCGCAAGATCGGAAGCTTGGGTCGCCGCTGCGCCGAGGCCGTCATCAGGATTGGCTTAGTTCCCAGATTGGAGACTGGCCTTGCATCCGCGGCAGCCTGGACAATGGTTTCCGCCATCATCCGTCGTCTCTCTTCTACTGACACGCCATGGCCCGGGCGTGCTCCTGCTCTTGGAATAAGGAGTCGGACATCGCCTCGTCCTTCTCCTCTTCCTCTTCCTCCATCGACGGTCGGGGAAGGTTGTCCCGGCTCGTCAACATCGGCGTCCGAACCCGCCACTGGTTGCTTGGCCGGCTGCGCAGCCGGCTTGCTTGCAGTCACCTTCCTTGTGCTCCTCCGCTTGGGAGGCGGCGGCGTATGCACCACTGCGTCCCGGACGGAGGGCGCCTCCTCGGACAATGTCGCCGAGTCGTCGTCAGCAGCATCGCCGACCCCAAACGCCGCCGGTTTAGAAGCACGGGCCCTATGAGATCCGACTTTCGCCATGGCCACCCGCTGCTTCCGTGGACCGACCTCCTCCACATCTTCATCTAAAGGGCTCAGGGAGCCCTCCGTATCGCTGGGTGCCCACACCCGAGGAGCAGGCGGATCAACTGCCCCTTCCACCGGGGCGTCGCCTTGATCATCCGGGGGTGTTCCCCCCAAGAACGCCTTCCTAGGTGAATCCTCTAGAAGTGGGGAAGTAGAAAAGTACTCGAAGACCAGATCCTGCGACAGAGGAAATGCAAAATCAGACGGCCAACGGACGATTAGATCAAAATTAAAAACCAGCATCAAGATGAACACGATAAAGTACTCGGAACAAAAACTTACCGGTGGAGCAGGCCTCTTCAAGGAGAATGGGCGCGGTTGACGCTTCTTCGACACGTGGCCGAGGAAGAACCCGCCCACGCGCGCCTTCATCACCTCCTTGCCCACCGTCCGGCAGGCCCCCCGGGTAGGATCATCTCGGCCCGAGTACTCGTAGCCCGGGTGCTTCCTCTCCTGGATCGGCTGAACCAGCCGCCGGCTAAAGTTGCAGGTGACGCCAACCGTTGTCAAACTTCGATCTTTGAGCTCCTTGATCATCCCAAGGAGCTCCACCTCGCGCATCTGGTGACCGTTGGGAAGTTCATTCCAACAGGTCTTGATCTCCGGTCGCGCTCCGCTATGACAAGGGATCGCTGGCGCGTGGGAGGAGATCAGGTCACCAGATGCGATGTTGGAGGTGTTGAGGGCGATGTCGAAGTACTGGTCCCTTCCGGCCTTGGCGCAGCATGAATCCGGCGCCTCCCACCACCACCATCTTCTCCTCACTTGGCTGAGGCTTCAACCAGTAAAGGTACCTCCACAGGTCGAAATGGGGAGTAATCCCCAGGTAGGCCTCGCACAGGTGGATGAAGTCGGAGATGGCCATGATCGAGTTTGGGTTGAGGTGGACGGCCTCGATCCCGTAGTAGTGGAGCAGGCCTCGGAAGAAGGCTCCCGCCGGCAAGCCGAACCCCGCCTCGAAAAACGGCTTGAAAAGCACTAGTTCGCCGGAGTTCTCCGACGGGAAGGCCTCCCCGGCGCTCGGGCGCCACTCCGCCACTATTTTAGACGGAAGGATGCTCCACTCCACCATTTCCTCCAACGCCTCCTCGGTTAACTTCCCCCGTGCCCATGCGACGGCGGGGGAGGGGATCTTATCTGACTTGGGGAGGCCGGTGAGCTTCCTCTTCGGCGCCATGGCTTTGGGCACGGGTCGCTTCGTTCGCATCCACGAGGTTATGCTCCCCGTGGTGTCCAAATCCGTGGAGCGGGTCTAGAAGCAGAAGGAGTCTTTGGTGGCAGCGGGATGAAGAATGGAGAAAGGGGGGAATGGATCTAGAAACAGTGGGATTTCCCCTCTAGACCTAACCCTCGCCTTTTATAGCGCTCCACAATGCCCGAAATTGCCGCAGGACGGCGTGATTAACGGATGAGAGCGCAACGGTAAAAAGAGACGTTGAACGCCCTCGCAAACCGTTACGCCCGGAGCGTCAATGGTAAAAAACTGTAACACCCTAAAAATTCCCTTTCTAATATAGTAATTAATTTGCTAGTTCTTGTGTGAGCATTCCTGAAATTTAGAAAAAAAATATAAAACCTTTTTAGTAATTAAAATCAACTAGGTTTAGAAACTTGTTTGTGCATTTCATGCCGGTGCATCGTTTTCTTGTATGAGTGTTTTGTGTGCTAGTCCTAGAGCCCGGAAAACCCAACCCTAAGCTCGGCCTGTTTTTGTTTCTCTTTTCTTTCTTTCCCAGAGTCCGAGAACCCGACCCTAAAACCTTTCCCGACCCAAAAATCCGGCCCGACTATCTCTCCCCTTTTCCTTCTTTTCCGGAGTCCGCAAACCTAGACCAAAATCCCTTGTGCTTTTCTATATCCAAACCCGACCCAAGCAAAGTGAAACCGGCCCGGCCTCTTATCTTTTTCTCCACGGCCCGAAAGCCGCCGGCCCATCTCTCTCTCCCTTCTCTCTTTTTCCCTCGTGGGCCCTATCCAACTTAGAGCCCAATCTAAATCCAACCCAGGCCTGCTCCTTTCTTCCTCGTGGCCCAATCGCAGTCGGCCCAAAACCAGCCCCGTCCAACTCCCTTTTCTCTTTTGGGCCTAGCCTCTTCCCTTGGGCCCAAACAGATCCATCCCAGGCCCGCAGATCCAACCCAAGCCCAAAACAGATCCACCCTTCCTTCTTCCCCCTGAACGACGCCTCCTTTCCTCTTCCTGTGTCGCCCCCCCCTTCTCACGCAGGAAATTGTCGCCCCCTTCAATGGCATTCACGCCACAGTAACAGCCCCCCCCTCTCTCTTCAATCCAGATCATTAGAGCCTCTCTCCCTTCCTACAACCCACGGCCAGGCCTTCCCCCTTTCCCCTTTGTTTCCTTTACTCTCTAATTCCCCAAGAACAAGTTCTCCCCTTTGATTTCTGGTCGCCGGAGTTCGTCGCCGGAGCAGCGAAGGTAAAGATTGCCGCTGCCCCTAAATTCCTCCTCCATGGATGTCCGTTTGATCTCTCCCTCCCCAAAATCCCTTGCACAGGAACACCGGGACCTCATCTTGTCGCCCGAACAGCGAAGGAACCGAGGACGAACAGCAGGCCGCACGATCCCTCTCCACGGCCGACGGCGTTCTGTTCTGCCCGTCCCCAAGGCCGTCGTCCTTTGCTGCGTTGCTGCCCTAGGTGAGCGCTAAAACGAGTTGCCCTCGACGCCTTGATCTCGTTTTGCCGCTGCCCGCGCCTTCCCTTCATCCCTCTTCTCTTTTTCCCATGGCTGCTGCGCAGGAACGTCCGGAGGCTATCCCGACGTCCAGAGAATCACGACACCGAGGCCGTGACTCCATCTTCCACGCCCGACCACGCCTACGTGACCTGATCTGTCCTCCCCAAGATCCCTCTCCTCTGCTGCGTTCCTGCCCAAGGTAAACATCTAGATGAGTTGCCCTCGTCGACCCCGTTCCGTTTTGCCACTCAGAGTTCGATCCCGTGCACCGCAGCCCCGTCCCCCTTTCTCCCGCGAGGTCTGCTCGCTAGCAAAGGCCAGCGCCCCTTTTCTGTCCGTGAAACCACCAAGGCCGATGTCGCCCTCTCCCCTGGACCGAACAGCAGGAGCAGAACACCCTTCGTCTTGTTTTTGGATCCTCCGTTTATCGCAGCGTAGACCTTCGTCTTGTTTTTAGCGTAGCTTAATCACCGTAAATCCGATTAGAGTGATTTTCGCGTTGTTGTGTTCGTAGAAATGCGTAGATTAGTTTTCTATCCTTTTTGTTTCTGTTTTTGTTGTATGATGTACTGTTCTAATAGATATACTTTTGTATGCATGTACTGGCTTGTGATGGATGTATGTGTGGTGATTGGAATGCGTGTTTAGAGTGCGATCAGTACGAGGCCGGCTTTGATCAAGAGTTTGAAGAATCGGATCAGCAGCAATACTTTGAGGAAGGCAAGTGTAACATGATTCATCCTTGATACCTATTTACCTTTTAATCATGATATTCATTCATGCATGTGTCTAAATTTGAGAAACCATAGGGATGACTAGAATCTTTTACCCTGTACCTTGACTACCTTGGGTTTATGCATGTGGGTAGACAGGTTAGCTTTGCTTAGTTGCTCAAACGCTAATGATCGATGTTAATTGTTAATCTTGATTAATGGTTATATGGAATTGATATAAAATGTGCTTTTTACCAACATGGTTTAGGGAACTAGAGCATGTGTTTGGATTGCTCTAGTGTCTCTTCTTAAGGTTCCGATCTTAAAGCGGCCACCCAAGAAAACCGTACAACCACAAGGATCACATGGCTCTGGTCTTGGCTAAGTACACTGTACGGCTCTAACTTGTTTAGTGGTTACCGAAAGGCGCAAGTGGGGCTTCCAGGTTTAAGTGTGGACCTCGGTCAGTTCTCATTGGGGTTTGTGTGTGATGGATTTGTGTGATGTTTAGGCTGGAGCCTGGAGGGGTCCATGCGCCTGTCAGGAAACCATAGCGGCCACTAACTTGTTAGGGTGTCTGTCGAAAGGCCTCGTAGCGTCCCTATGCAGTCACACCAAAGGTAGTGTGATGAATGTGCCTGATCAGCACTGCATGGTTGGGTCCAAAGTTCTTTTGAACTTTTACGCGACTTGTGGTGAAAGTGTACAACCTCTGCAGAGTGTAAAACTGTTATAACAGCCGTGCTCACGGTCAAGAGCGGCCTGGATCCTTTTTGAGCGGTTCCTTGTTTTCTAAAGTAATGGTTAATGATGATGTTGGTTACTTATAATATCTCACATGTTTTTCTAATGTGGGTTACAACCGGGTTGTCATCTAATTCTAGTAATTCAGGTTAATTTTAAAATCAATCAACTAAAAATGCTAACCGCAGTTTAAACCTTGTCTAGCCTTTTGAGCCTCATTTAATCATGTTATGCTTGCTAAGTAAGATGGATTACTTACACTTGCTTCATATCAACAAAATCCCGGATGGGTACTCAGATGAACCACCTGTGGATGCTTTTGTCTTCCCCGAGGAGTTCCCGGACTTCTAGGCAGTGCATTCCCCCAGTCAGAGTCCCTGTGGAGATGTTCTGGAGTTAGACTACGTCAGGCTTCCGCTACTTTGATAAACACGTTAATAAATGTAATGCTTGTGATGTAAGACTTGTTATGATTTATGTTATCGAGCACTGTTTTCCTTTCTTCGATATTCATTTCTGAGCTATATGTGTGTAAAGACTTCCTGGGTACACATATAGTAGCATTCGGATTTCCTTCGTAAATCCGGGTGTGACAATGTGACATGATATTCAAATACATGATGCACCTATTAAGGGGGAGATTATGCTACAATTTGTGTCCTAGAGACTAACATTTTCTTTTAGTGATCTTGTAGTCTCATGTGTGAGAGTTTGTCTCTCTTTGAAGCAAGCTATGTCTTTTGTTCAAAATTGGTAAAAGTGTATCTATCTCCTCTTTGGACAATGAATTATCTTATTAAATAGCTGCTTCCCATAATATAGATTAAATTCTCTTGCTTGGCTTTGTGACAAGATTGATGCATGTGAGCTTGCCTTCCACCCATATACACATGTGCATCAAGAAAAGGAATTTAACCTATATTGTGAGGTTTCATCTTTTAGTGATCCATTGTGCCTTTCCAATCCAAAGATCACTAAATGATGAAACTAGATCTTGTGCTTCTTAATGCATTTCTTCTCTATGATGTATATAAGGGAAATCATAAATGAGAAGAGGCATTTGGATTATATTGATAATGCACAAGACTTGAGAAGTGAATCTTCACCAATGTGAAGAAAAGGATTAGCTAGAGGCCAAGGTATGTTCCTTTAACCTATGTTTTTACATTGAGCATCTAGGCCTCATATCCTTGCTAGTGTGAGTTTTTGCATGTAATTGTTTTAAGTCAATTTTGAGCTTCAAATCTAGATATTTAGTTGATGTCTTCATTGAGAATTGACTTGGTGTCATCTCTTGCAAGATATGAGCTAAATATGCTAAGATGACTATTGACTTGAGATGGATGCATGTCTTTTGTGGCATAGGGTAGTTTTTGCGAAAATTCAACTAGCATGTGTAGGAAGTGTGCTTTCTTTGAAAATTTTGGTTCTTGGTCTTTGTGGCCTGATTGACTCATTTGTGACTATTGTTCACTTTGTTTGTTTGATGCCTAGTCACAAATGGGAAGATTTTATCAAGTCCATAAAATCTTTATCTATCTATCTATCCTTCTTGGAAGAATCAAGAAATGAGAAATAATTTGGATTATCGTATATTATTCTGAGATATGTCAACTTTGGATAAATATTCTCTGCAAATCTCATATCCAATCTTGTGAGGGCTAAAGGATCAAAATCTATCTCAAACCTGCCATCTCACATTTTCTGGGGGGGCACCGGTCTGACCGGTTCCGGTCACCGGTCTGACCAGTGTACCCCGGGAGTTACCCCTTTTACCCCCTCCCGTGACTCAACAGTACATCCTTATCCACATTCACCCTCTACTCTCCTCCACGTCCTGTCCTCTCTCCTGACCGAGCGCCCAAGCCTCCCACTCATCCTCCATTGGCGATTTGAGGATTCAACCAAGGAAAAGCTCGCCCCTCTCAAGGATTCAAGTCTCCTTGGGCGGTTTAACCGGTGCCCTAACCGGCCCCTTGGATTCATCTCGAGTTCCTCTCTCCAAAGGTATTCAAATCTTGTTTTTGCCCGATCTATCAACTCCATGAGTAGATTTGAAATTCCTTGGGTAGAACATCTCCTGGCAACCCTTAGAGACTATACCTAGAAGATCTTTCAATTTGGTTGGGTACGTTGTGAGGATTGGATTTTGGGGATGAACTGCCCAGCACTGGTCTGACCGGTGCCCCCGACCGGTCTGACCGGTGGTGGCAGTTCACCTCCAAAATCTGATTTTCTTCAATATATTCAACTTCTATCTGCCTTAGGATGTCTCATATATTTCCATGATCATATCTAGACCTTTTATCTGCTCAAAGTTTCACTGGATGGAGCTATTGGGTGAGCTCTGGGGGGTGACCGGTCTGACCGGTGCCCCTGGCCGGTCTGACCGGTCATGCCCAGAACTGCTCCAATTTCTCCAATCCATGTGCTTTCTTTTATCAAATTTATCAAATCTTGTCTCCTGGTGTCTTATGGATATTTCTTCATAATCTTTGTGACCCAGGATCAGCTGCTATGACTAAGGGTCATGATGCCGAGAGAAGGAAAAAGAGAAGACAAGATGATTCTAGTTCTCAAGGTGCTAGCTCTGTGCAAGATTATGCAGGCCGATTGAGACCTAGAGGACAGAAAAGATCTTCAGTTGAGATGCATATTGATGAGGAAGAAGAGGAGCAAGTGGAAACTAGTAGTGATGATATTGAGCAAAGTCCTTATAGAGTGGAGCCTCGCCATGGCAAAGGCCCGGCTATTGACGATGGCAGCAGTGGCAGTGAAGAGGGTGATGGTGATGGTAATGATGGTGGTGATGGTGATGGTGGTGGTGATAGTGATGGCAATGGTGATGATGATGGTGATGATGATGACGGTGATGGTGAAGGTGATGATGACCTTCCTGTCATTGTGAGGCCTAACTATCTCTATGGTACAAGAATGACAAATTATCATGGGGAAGGGATGACAAAGGCTATGTTGAAAATGAGAGATGCAGATCCTTACAGTGGGCCTAGGACAGCTAGTGATAATAGATTTTGGACTATATTTCAGTAGGATTTCTACACCTCAGTTATTCTAAAGAAGTCCAAAATCACACATGAGGCTCAGTATGTGGATTGGAAACACATGACAGATCAGCATAATCAAATTTTTGATGAGATCATTGAGACCTGTGCAAGACAAAGGATAATGCACATCATGGGTTTCAAGCAAAGCTGGAACAAAGAGATTATTGCTCAGTTCTATGCTACAGTGTACTTTGGCTTTAGGAATGGTGTTAAAGCCATGTTTTGGATGACAAATGGAGTTAGATATCACATCACCTTTCAGGCCTTCAGCAATATGTTCAAACTTGGTAATGAAGAAGGCCTTCAAATGTTGCATGATGAGGATGAACTTGAACTATCTATGATGAAGATCATGTATCCTCGCAATATGGAAAATGAATGGGGGAAAGTGAAGCATTTGTACACTTTCTATGGAGTTCTCAATAGGCTCTTTAGAAAGACAATAACCCCTAGAGATGGCAATACATCTGAGATCACTTCTTTCCAAAAGAATTTGATGTTTGCTATGAGACCTGAGGCACCTGAATTCAGTGTTGGGGATTTTATTTGGCAAGAGATCAAGCATGTGTCTGAAAATCCAAAGAAGATCTGCAGCTATTGTCCCTATATCATGTACATGATTAGAAAGGTGACCAAAATTGATTTTTCTAGTGATGTGAAGCACAAACCTTTGAGGCCTAATGCCAAGAAACATCCTAGGATTCCATCTCCTGAGCCAGAGATTCAGCATGAGACAGTTGGAGGAGAATTTGAGTAGCAGGAGCAGCCACAGCCACCTCAGCCTGGTGCTCAGGCCGGCACCGGTCTGACCGGTGACCGGTACCGGTCTGACCAGTTCAGGCCTGAGCCGGTGACCTTCTCCCGCCGGCCAAGGGAACATCCCACCTCTCCCATCAAGAAGCTTTTCAACTTGTTTGTTGGTATGTGCAAGAGCCAGAGGGGTGTAGAGGTGGAGCAGCAGCGTCAGCGGAAAGACAACAAGAAGATAAATGATTCTATCAAGTTGATGCATAACGCAATGAACCTTCAGCCTCCGCGTTCTCCTCCATCTCCACCACCTCCAGAGATAGAGATTCCATCTGTTGAGGATAGGCTCCGTGGATATTCATCAGCAGGATACTTTGATCAGTATGGGAGCATGTTCTTTCCAGAGACTAGTTCTTCATCAGGTGCTTCACATGTTCAGCCACAGCAGCCGCCAGCACCTCCACAGTATGCACATGTTCCTCCACTGTACCAGACTTTGTCAGCTAGTATGCCGAGTGCGTTCTCGTTGGGCTTTGTGCCAGGGATGATGGGAGGTACATATTCAGCAGGATCATCTTCAGTGGGTCCGCCTTTTCACAGTGAGGGCATGATGGCAGGTTCTTCTCTTCCACCTTTCAGCGGTGGGACTTTTGGCACATCTAGTGATGCACCGGAGACCTCTGACATTGCAGCGAGGCTCTCGACCTCCATCTTTGGATATACTCCTCCTGTGCCTCCCGACACTTCAGCTTCCTATGGTACTACTGATCCCACTCTTGCTCCTCCCTCTGAGATCACCGTATCAAATTTCATTTATCTTATGCCTCCTCTCTCGCATTTGCATGAAGGACTTCATCTTTGGTCAGGGGCTTCACCTAGTGAAGGAGGAAATGGAGGAAACGGTGGCAATGGATAGGAGTGACTGCAGCTACAACTTCTCCAGGCCCTTTTATGGATGCTTGATGACAAAGGGGGAGAAGTGTTGGATTAAAGCTTCAGTTTTCAGATTCAGGGCAGTGGCAGCAGCCTTGACCGGTCTGACCGGTCAGGGTGACCGGTCTGACCGGTCAGGGTGACCGGTCTGACCGGTCAGGGGTAGTTGGCAGTGGAACTTTGTAATAAATCTCGAATTTCATTTCTTTGTGGACTTGAGAACTTGTAATGTGTGCTATTGTGTGTGTAAGACCTTTATTTATGCTCTCTAAGTAACTTTGTGTTAGTATGTGATGCATGGATTGATTGGTGACTGTTTTTATCCTTTGTATGTGTGCTGAATGGGGCTAATCGGTCAACCGGTCTGACCGGTCAGGCACCTGACAGCACACATACATTTCTTTGTGTGTCTTTCTTGTCATATGCATCACGGGTTTTTTGTACACACACTTGTTGCACCCCACGGTTTCTGAGATATAGGGGGAGCTCTCATTTTTTTATTGTGAAATGTGTGCTCTTGGCATGAGAGGCCAATTTTGAAACTCCATTCAAAGCACACATTAAGGGGGAGCTCACACTATATCTAAGAAACTAAAAGAGCTTAATTGTCATATTTGTAAGCTTTAATCAGGTTGTCATCAATCACCAAAAAGGGGGAGATTGAAAGTGCATCTAGGCCCCCATGTGGGTTTTGGTGAATTGTATGACAAAACGGTTAAAGGACTAACTTGTTTGTCTAAGACCATGAGCAGGTTGTCATTTGTACATTCATGGTGTGATATTAAATTATATATGAAATGAATGTTATCTGGCTCATAATGTGAAAGGCAAGCAAGTGCGTGATCTCTTTGTGCATAAATAAATGAATGACAAGCATGAGTGTTGATATATTTTGGACAAGTCAACAAAGGTATATCTATGTGGTTCCAATCTATGAGAAAGCTTGTTGATATATGAAGGGATCATTCAAAGTGGAAATTGCAAGGCTTCATGCATTTACACCAAAGAGACATATGCTTATGTGATATACGTTGGTCTCATTGTTGGAAGCTTGCAATGGTTTGAATGTACTTTGTCAATCAAGAACAAGCATTTGAAGAGTTCTTTCAAATGAGATTTCAAAATGATGAAGCAAAGCTAAACTCAATGTGGCAAGGGTAAGTGGTGAAGAAATCAACCGAGATGACTAGAGCGAGGGACTAAGCAAGCTTTGGCTAAGCGACGGCTTTCCATGTGTGCAAATTGCTAAGGTGAAGTATCTAGGTCCATGGGGTTTCGAAGAACCATATCCAAGCTTTATTGAGGGAAGCAATGCAAAGCATCAATTAGTTGTGATTGATAAAATGGAGTGACTTAAGGATTCAAATACACTTTGTCAATGGATGATGGAAAATCCTAAGTCACTAGCTCAAGTATGGAATTGCTCAAGAAAGTTAGCAATGTTGAAAGCCCTCAAGTTGACAACTATCAAAGTATGGCATTGATCAAGACTTGGAAACTCAAGAGGATGTCTTTGTGTTTATATTTATCCTTGAGTATAGGTACGCCGTACTATCAAGAGGGATGCAACATTTGCTTATTGACAAATATCAAAAGTGCTCAATAGTTGACCCATGTGAGAATAGCCTTGAGAGAGACACAGAGTGTGCTAACAAATCCCAGATCATCTAACATTGTGTGGTTTTATCCTTGGATGAAACCTTGAGCTAATTTGAGGGGTTTTTGGGACACACTCAGCCTGACCGGTCAAGGGGACCGGTCTGACCTGTGTAAGCTCTAACGGCTAGTTTTTCAAATCAGCTCTGCCTGACCGGTCTGACCGATCAGGGTGACCGGTCTGACCGGTCACGGCAGATTCTCCAACGGCTAGTTTTTGTGTGATGGGGTATTTATACCCCTCAGCCCCCCTCTTGGTGGGCTGTTGCTTCCACACACCACTTAGACATTTCAGAAGCCAGAAAAGCTCTCCCCAACCTCTCTTTGTGAGATTTGTGTGTTTTCTTGAGAAATCTTTGTGTTGGGTTGAGAGAGTAAGATTGTGTGAGCATTAGAGAGCAAAGAAGAGCAACCATAGCTTGAGCACTTCGATTCGCTGTCAAGAAAGCAATTTGAAGCATTTGTTACTCTTGGAGGTTCTTCCTCCTAGATGGCAAGGTGTCGCCCGGTGAGCTACCAAAGTGTGTGGTGAGCCGCGGGATTGTTTGTGTAGGTTGTGCTTCACCTCCGAAAGGGAAGAAGCAAACTAGTGGAAGGAGGAGATAGCTTGACCTAAGTGGTGGTCGCATAAGCTTCCTCAACGGAGAGTAGGATTCACCGTGCCTTGGTGGCTGCTTGGTGCGAGCGGTGAATCCGAACTTCGGGAAAACAACTCCTTGTGTCTCCGTTGTGGTTTGCCTCACTTGTTGATTTCTAGCATATTTTGTGCTTCCACTTCAATCTACTTGGGTGTGCTTATATTGTGTGCAGGGATAGCTTTGCCTTGCTGAATATCATCTACAGAAGCAACTCACCAAGTTTGGTTCGTGCTAGAAGTCAAGAAGAAGCTCGAGCTGCTGTTGGGGGAGTGCACTGCACGTCACCGGTCTGACCGGTGTGGAGCACCGGTCTGACCGGTCACCCCCTGGCAGCTAGAGCAAAAAGGGGAAAGTTTGATTTTGTGGTATATCACCTATTCACCCCCCTCCCCTCTAGGCGACATCAAGGTCCTTTCAATTAGTATCAAAGCCAGGACTCACATCCAAGCTTAACCGCCGTGAGAAAAGATGTCGACTACTTGTGAGGTATAATTTGAGCCACTTGAGCTCGATGGCTCAAACTATGTTTCTTGGTTTGGTAATGTTCATAATGCTAATTTTAGGGGTTTTTGGGACACACTCAGCCTGACCGGTCTGACCGGTCAGACCGGTGTAAGCTCTAACGGCTAGTTTTTCAAATCAGCTCCGCCTGTCTGACCGGTCACGACAGATTCTCCAACGGCTAGTTTTTGTGTGATGGGGTATTTATACCCCTCAGCCCCCCTCTTGGTGGGCTGCTGCTTCCACACACCACTCAGACATTTCAGAAGCCAGAAAAGCTCTCCCAACCTCTCTTTGTGAGATTTGTGTGTTTTCTTGAGAAATCTTTGTGTTGGGTTGAGAGAGTAAGATTGTGTGAGGATTAGAGAGCAAAGAAGAGCAACCATAGCTTGAGCACTTCGATTCGCTGTCAAGAAAGCAATTTGAAGCATTTGTTACTCTTGGAGGTTCTTCCTCCTAGATGGCAAGGTGTCGCCCGGTGAGCTACCAAAGTGTGTGGTGAGCCGCGGGATTGTTTGTGCAGGTTGTGCTTCACCTCCAAAAGGGAAGAAGCAAACTAGTGGAAGGAGGAGATAGCTTGACCTAAGTGGTGGTCGCATAAGCTTCCTCAACGGAGAGTAGGATTCACCGTGCCTTGGTGGCTGCTTGGTGCGAGCGGTGAATCCGAACTTCGGGAAAACAACTCCTTGTGTCTCCGTTGTGGTTTGCCTCACTTGTTGATTTCTAGCATATTTTGTGCTTCCGCTTCGATCTACTTGGGTGTGCTTATATTGTGTGCAGGGATAGCTTTGCCTTGCTGAATATCATCTACAGAAGCAACTCACCAAGTTTGGTTCGTGCTAGAAGTCAAGAAGAAGCTCGAGCTGTTGTTGGGGGAGTGCACTGCACGTCACCGGTCTGACTGGTGTGGAGCACCGGTCTGACCGGTCACCCCCTGGCAGCTAGAGCAAAAAGGGGAAAGTTTGATTTTGCGGTATATCACCTATTCACCCCTCCCTCTAGGCGACATCAAGGTCCTTTTAGGCCTTGAGTAGGTTTATCTCCCGGCTGGGGGATAAGGGCTTGCCATTCTTCAAGATCCTCAAGAAGACCGACAGGTTTAAATGGACCCAGGAGGCACAACAGGCTTTCACCGACCTGAAAAACTACCTCTCCAACCCACCGGTACTCATCGCCCCGCACAATGATGAACCACTACTCCTATACATTGCAGCCACGACTAATGTGGTGAGCACTGTGATCGTCGTGGAGAGAGAAGAGGAGGGAAAGGTGCAACGCGTGCAACGACCAGTCTACTATGTGAGCAAAGTACTAAGCGAATCCAAGGCGCGCTATCCCCAGGTGCAGAAACTACTCTACGCACTGCTGATTACGTCAAGGAAACTCCGCCATTACTTTCAGGCGCATCGCATCAAGGTGGTCACGCAATTTCCACTCGGCGAAATCCTCCATAATAGGGATGTCACCGGACGAATCATCAAATGGTCCATCGAGCTCGCCTCCTTCGTCATAGATTTCGTCCCACGCACCGCGATCAGATCACAGATCCTCGCTGACTTCATCGCCGAATGGACCGAGAGCCAGGACGCGAAGGAAGACACTAGCGGAGAACACTGGAAGATGTACTTCGATGGCTCCTTAATGATCAATGGCGGGGGCGCAGGTGTACTTTTCATCTCGCCGAAAGGGGAACTACTCCGATATGTCCTTCAAATACGCTTCCCCGTCACCAACAACGCCGCCGAGTACGAAGCAATCCTCCACGGGCTCCGCATCGCCACCTCACTCGGAATAAAGAGGCTGCTGGTTTATGGCGACTCTGCCGTCGTTATAAACCAAGTCAACAAAGAGTGGGATCGCCACAGCGAGCGGATGAACGCTTACTGTGAGGCAGTACACAAGCAGGAGGGAAAATTCTACGGAATAGAGTACCATCACGTTCCACGAGAGAACAACCTCGCAGCTGACGCACTCGCCAAATTGGGGTCAACTCGCGTGGAAGTACCAGGGGGTGTGTTCGTGCAAGGCCTCCATAAACCCTCTGTCAAAGAGTTGGGAGACGAACCAGAGCCAGCCCCTGAACTCTGCGAGGTGATGACCATTGACGCCGAAGAAGATTGGATGGCCGAGTTCATAGATTACCTCGCCCACAATAAGGTACCAAAGGACCCCATGGCACGAAGGGTCCTGGAGCGCCGAAGCAGGAACTATGTGGTAGTCGGCAACGCCCTATACCGACGAGCTGCCACAAGCCAAGTGTTCATCAAATGCGTGACAAAAGAAGTCGGCCTCCAGATCCTCGACGACATCCACTTGGGAGTCTGCGGAAGCCATGCCGCCGCAAGGTCACTAGTCGGAAAAGCATACCGGGCCGGGTTCTTTTGGCCTACTGCCGTCTCTGATGCCAAGGAACTCGTCCGACGGTGCCAAGGATGCCAGTTTTTCGCCAAGCAGAAGCACCTCCCGGCCCAAGCTCTACGCACGATCCCGCCCTCATGGCCTTTCGCCTGTTGGGGATTGGACATGGTGGGACCATTTCGAGCAGCCCCAGGAGGTTACACGCACATACTCGTCGCCATCGACAAATTCTCCAAGTGGATAGAGTATAAAGCCATCATCGGAACTCCAATGTCAAAGCAAGCCGCCGCCTTCATCGAAGAAATCACGCACCGCTTCGGGGTCCCAAACAGAATCATAACCGACCTAGGAACACAGTTCACCGTGTCCGCCTTCTGGGATTTCTGCGAGAGCAGATGCATCGATGTATACTACGCCTCGGTCGCCCACCCTCGGTGCAACGGACAGGTGGAACGAGCAAACGCCATGATACTCCAAGGCCTAAAGGCGAGGATCTTCGACCCGTTGAAGAAGTTCGCCGGACGATGGCACCAAGAGCTGCCACAGGTCATTTGGGGACTCAGGACTCAGCCGAGTCGTGCCACGGGCCACACTCCCTTCTTCCTGGTCTATGGCTCCGAGGCAATCCTCCCGACCGACATCGCCTTTGGATCACCGCGCATTGACAATTACGAGAAAGGCGAAGCGGAAGCAGCTCGCGAGGTGGATCTTGACTCCATTGAGGAACATAGAGTTAACGTGCTCATACAGCATGCGCGTTACCAGCAACAACTCCGACGCTACCATGACAAGAACGTCCAGCAACGGGACTTCAACATCGGTGACCTCGTCTTACGCCGAGTGCAATCGACAGCAGGAGCTCATAAACTCTCCGTCCCATGGGAAGGACCGTTCATAGTGACCCAGGTCATATGTCCGGGTACTTTCTGACTCCAATACGAGGATGGCACCGAAGTCCCACACCCGTGGAATATAGAGCACTTACGCCGATTCTACCCATAACAAAGCTATGTATCACCAAGTTCAATAAAGATATCTCTTTTTCTTTACTTGTCCTCTTAACAAAACCACTCGGTGTTACTACTTTCCCGAGTAGTTCATGACTAAATGCTGCGTAACCGGGCCTAGAACGGCGCCTAAGCCTTTCTACACGTGCACGGGATCCGCTTTCGACGTTATGAATTTAGGATAAGTGAAGCGAAGGGAAAAGCACATTCAAGCAAAAGAACTACTCGGGCAACTTTAAAACATGCGATAAAATATTCAAAACTCTCGTTTTACTCATTTCTGAATGTTTGTACATACAGAATTTACTCTACTCTACTCCACTCCGCTATGCAGGATTCTACTCCAGTTTGAGAGCCTCGCCAACCTTCTCGGCGATTGGCCGAGTTAGCGCCAGCGCCTCCTCCACTTGCTCGCGAGAAGCATCCGCTGCCACCCCATCGCCAACCGGTGCAAGGTCGATCCGCGGGAAGAGTGTCCAAACACACGTGAGAGCGTCGTTCGCACACACATAACCGCCGATTCCTTGACCAGGTCGGCGATCCGGGCCGGCGCGGCCTGCAGTCGGACGATGAGGGCTGTCGGCTCACCCTCTTCCGGGGCAACGGCGTCCAGCAGGTCCTTCGCCGCGTCGTGGATCTCCGCCATGGTCAAGTGTGACAAAGCCAGCTCTTGCTCCAAGCCTGTTATTATTTGAGAGTTATTCTGGATAGTATACATCGCTTGAAGCATCGTCATGTCCGCACCTTTTCGGAACTCCTGCTCCGTCTTCAGCTTGCCCGCCATGATCTCCTCGAACTTCTGCAGATTGGCATTCGCAAAACGCAAATCCTTCAGCTCCTCGAGGTGACGGGCCCTCTCCATCTCTTTCTCTGAAAAAGCAGGGAAGCACTCGGTCAGGACGAAAAGTATACGGCAAAACTCGATGGCAAAGAAAAAGCACTCAGAAAATACAAGGACAAGGCCGTACCGTGAAGACTCGAGCGATGCTGCACTATGGCGTCGTTCAAGCTCTTCTGGGCGGCGTCATGCTGACGCTTGACCCGTTTGAGCTCCGCCTCGCGCTCTCGCACCGACTGCACATCACGGAGCTGCTGCAGGCACGACTGCCGGAGCGTGGCTAACCTCTGCACCGACCAGCGGAAAGCAGAGAAGTCAGGCAAGGTACAACTAAGCACGGCAAATAAACAAAGCAGATGAGGAGACAAACCTCCACACAGCGCCGAGATTGGTCAACTGCGAGCTGCAGCTCGGCGAGCACCGCCTCCTCCTCCGCCGCGCTGGCATCAGTCGCGGGGACCGTCATAGCCCCCGGGTCATCCGACCGCTTTTGGAGGACCTCTCCTTGAGCAGCGGCATCCCTGTCCGCGTGCAGGGCTGGCACCGAGGGGTCCACTACAGGATCCCCAGCCCCACCGCTCAGGGAAACCGCCGCCTTTCCGGCCCCGCCCCGCACATCCTCCGCTCCGGGTGCCACCATGTTCTCCGTCCCGGGTGTCATCACGTTCTCCGCCCCGGTCCCCACCACGTCTTCCTCTGTGCAGGCCCGGCCGGCACCTGCTCCGGTCTTGGCGCCATCGACCCCTGGGCCAAGTCCGTCACCCCGGGCACCACTCCCGAGGGCGGCGTGCCAACGGATGTAACCGGGGGGGAACTCGGCTTTTGCGGGGTAGCAGTCAACGACCCCTTTCCACCGGCCGTCACACCATCAACATCGGAGGATTTGCTAAAAAAAAGAAGCAGTCAGAAGTTAAAACAAGAACTCAGAAATGGTGATACGTACGAGAAGCATGAGAACCGAAGACTTACTGGGTACTTTTCACCACAACAACCCGGGGCCGCAAGATTGGGAGCTTGGGCCGCCGCTGCGCCGTAGCTGTCGTCAGGATCGGCCTGGTCCCCAGATTGGAGACCGGCCTGGCATCCGAAGCAGCCCGGACAACGGCTTCCGCCACCATCCGCCGCTTCTCCTCCACTGACACGCCCATGGCCCGGGCGTGCTCCTGCTCTTGGAACAAGGAGTCGGACATTGCTTCGTCCTTCTCCTCTTCCTCCCTCTCCACGACGGCCGGGGAAGGTCGTCCCGGTTCTCATCAACATCAGCGTCCGGACCAGCAACCGGCTGCTTGGCCGGCTGCGCAGCCGCCTTCTTCGCGGTCATCTTCCTCGAGCGCTTCCGCTTAGAAGGCGGTGCCCCATGCACCACCGCTTCCTGGACGGAGGGCGCCTCGTCGGATAGCGTGGCCGAGTCGTCGTCAGCCGCCTCGCCGACCCCAGGCCCCGCCGGCTTAGGAACACGGGCACTGCGAGCCCCAACTTTGGCCACGGCAACCCGCCGCTTCCGTGGGTGGGTCTCCTCTACGTCTTCATCCGAAGGGCTCAAGGAGCCCTCCGTGTCACTGGCTGCCCACTCCAGGGGAGCAGGCGGGTCAACTAGATCTCCTGCAGGGGCGTCGCCTTGATCACCCGGGGGTGCTACCCCCAGGTACGCCTTCCTAGGCGAATCTTCTGGAAGTGGAGAAAGAGAGAAGTATTCAAAGACCCGATCCTGCGAGAGTCGCAAAATCAGATGGCCAACGGACGATTAGATGAAAATCAAAAATCAGTATCAAGACCAACACGCTAAAGCACTCGGAACGAAGACTTACCGGTGGAGCAGGCCTCTTCAAGGAGAAAGGGCGTGGTTGATGCTTCTCCGACACGTGGCCGAGGAAGAACCCGCCTACGCGCGCCTTCATCTCCTCCTTGCCCACCGTCCGGCGGGCCCCCCGGTAGGGTCCTCTCGGCCCGAGTACTCGAAACCCGGGTGCTTCCTCTCCTGGATCGGCTGCACCTGCCGCCGACTGAAGTTGCAGGCGACGCCGACTGCTGTCAAACCCCGATCTTTGAGCTCCTTGATCATCCCAAGGAGCTCCTTCACTTCGGGCATCTGGTGATCCGCTGGAAGTTCGTTCCAGCAGGTCTTGATCTCCGGCCGTGCTCCGGTGTGGCAGGGGATTGTTGGCGCGTGGTTCCCGACGTAGAACCACTCTGACTTCCAGCCCTTGTTGGAGGTGTTGAGGGTGATGTCGAAGTACTCGTCCTTCCGGCCTTGGCGCAGCATGAATCCGGCGCCTCCCACCACGACCATCTTCTCCTCGCTCGGCTGAGGCTTCAACCAGTAAAGATACCTCCACAAGTCAAAATGGGGAGTAATCCCCAGGAAGGCCTCGCACAGGTGGATGAAGACGGAGATGGCCATGATCGAGTTGGGGTTGAGGTGGACAGCTTCGATCCCGTAGAAGTGGAGGAGGCCTCGGAAGAAGGCCCCCGCCGGCAAACCAAACCCCGCCTCGAAGAATGGCTTGAAGAGCACCAGTTCGCCGGAGTTCTTTGACGGGAAGGCCTCCTTGGCGCCTGGGCGCCATTTCGCCACTGCTTGAGGCGGAAGGATACTCTGCTCCACCATCTCCTCCAATATCTCCACAGTTACCTTCCCCCATGCCCATGCGACCGCGGGGGAGGGGATCTTATCGGACTTGGGGAGGTCGGTGAGCTTCCTCTTCGGCGCCATGGCTTGGGGCACGGAACGCCTCGTTCGCATCCGCGGGGCTGCGCTCCTCGTGGAGGCCAAATCCGTGGGACGGATCTAGAAGCAAGGAGAGGCTCTGGTGGCGGCTGAATGAGGAATGGAGAGAAGGGGGAATGGATCTCGTAACAGTGGGATCTCCCTGTCGGACCTAACCCTAGCCTTTTATGGTGCTCTACAATGCCCGAAATTACCGTAAGACAGCGTGATTAATGGAAGTGAGCGCAACGGTAAAAAGAGCCGTTGAACGCCCACGCGAACCATTACGTCCGGAGCGTCAACGGTAAAAAAAGACCCCGTGCACTCGGGCAAGACGAAGAAGTCGGTGTGCCGCTAAGGCTCGACCAGCACTCGGACTCGGGGGCTGGCGCCGCATCAAAGACAGTGTGCCTCTCGAGCTCGATTGGCCCCGAACCACTCGTGAGCCAACACTGCAAAACGAATGGCGTGTCGCAAAGGCTCGACCAGCACTCGGACTCGGGGGCTGGCGCCGCATCAAAGATAGTGTGCCTCTCGGGCTCGATTGGCCCCGAACCACTCGGGAGCCAACACTACAAAAGGAATGGCGTGTCGCAAAGGCTCGACTAGCACTCGGACTCGGGGCTGGCACCGCATCAAAGACAGTGTGCCACTCGGGCTCGATTGGCCCCGAACAACTCGGGAGCCAACACTGCAAAACGAGTGGCGTGCAGCTAAGGCTCGACCAGCACCCAAACTCGGGGGCTGGCGCCGCATTAAAAGCAGCGCGCCTCTCGGGCTCGATCGGCCCCGAAGCGCTCGGGGGCTGACGCTGCGAACGAGCTACCGCAATTGGATAAGCGAGGCCGAGCCCCGACAGCTCGGGGGCTGGCGCCGCCAAGAAAGGAAACGCAGAAGTTTCGAAACTATCAAGAGAAAAATTCTTTAGCAGGACATATAGTTACAACGAGGCCGGTCATGCGCCGGTTACAAGAATAAAAAGACTCCGCCGTCACGGGGACGGCTTAGGGCCCTCGCCGGTGCGCCGAGTGCTGCATCCGCCGCAAGCTTGGTCCACATGAGCTTGTCGCAAGCTCTCTTGTAGCACCACTGCAGCCGTCAACGAGGCAGCCCCTTTTGAGGGTTGAGAGCGAATGCCCCTGGGTACCCCTTGGTTGGCCAGAGCCTTACGCCCTGACAGTCCTAAACCAAAGGCAAGGCAAGGAGCCAACGGAGCAACACCCAGACGCTGATCAACACCTCAAGTACATCGCAAGCACTCTTCTAGCACCGCGCTCTTATAACTCCATGAACTTTTCCTGGTGGATGAACCCAGCCATGGGACCCCAGCACACTCGCTACAAGGATCCTATGCATACTCTCGCCTCTGGGTAGCAGCTCTGTCTCCCCGGTGAGTATTTATAGCCTCGGGCTACCAGGGAACGAGGGACTCCCCTAGCATTGTTAAGCGTGTGGCTCCAAGCCACGTGTCCTCTCTCCTCTCGAGGTGCACAGGTCATCCTTATCACCTTTGGTTTTACTCGACCACGGGTGAGCCCTGTGCGTTCATGGGGAAACTGTTCTTGTTGTCACATGCCAGGAACGACGTTCTTCCTTGTGGCATTCGAGAAAGAGGGAATCTTCAAGAACTTGGACATGAACCAAAGCTAAGTATTACTTTCGATTAAATATCTTATGATTTCGTGCCTCTCGGCTCTTCTATGTCTCCATGACTTTCGCTGACCATCTCGGTCACATTCTGACCGCAACTCCGTAAGCTTTTGTACAAGTCGCTAAAGTACTCGGGCAGCACACGCCTTAATTCGTGAAACCTCGACTCTTCCGTACGCCTACGCTCCTACGCGTGCACGCGGCCCAGCTCCCTGCGCTACGGACTACGGCTATCAGGGATCAGGTGCATAAACGTAACAGGCTAACTACCCAGAAAAATTAATTGACTTAAAAAGTTGGAAGCAGGAATTCTTTTCATACATTGCCGAATGTTTTTCTTCTCAAATTTGTGTTTTATTGCATCATATACTGCCGTAGCACCGTGTTTTTTTTTGAACGCAATAGCACCGTGTTTTTACTGCAGGGTATGGACAAACACTCAGCGTGCTCAGCCCTCATGCTCGGGGGCTGGCGCCGGGACGACCACTCGCCGCGCTTGCCCGCCGAGTCCTCACGCTCGGGGGCTGGCACCGGGACAACTACTCGGCGTGCCTCGGATGGTTCGACTCGGCCCTCACGCTCGGGGGCTGGGCGCCGCGACGACTGCTCGGCGTGTCTCGCAGGACTCCGCTGGCCCTCACGCTCGGGGGCTGGCCGCCGAAATTAATGCCGGATGATTTAGTCAGATGCTCCTCGGTTAAGCCTTGAGCCGATTCCTACGGAATCGCCTTAAGGCTTGGGGGCTACGGCCAACGGACGCACCTCGCGGCGCATCCGTTGATTGTCTAGTGACCTCGACGAAGATTATCAGAACAAGGCTACAAACCCTTGGACCGATTCCTCCGAAATCGCTTCAAGGCTCGGAGGCTACGGCCAACGGACGCACCTCGCGGCGCATCCGTTGCAGACGGCTCTCTCTTCTCTCCAGTATCACGCGGTTTTGCTTCCAACCGCAGGAAGCTCGAAGCTCTGCCGATAGCACGACCTCGCCGAGTTGTCACTCAACCACGTACTACTCGGGGGCTTGTCGGGGATAGACCCCCGGGGGTACCCAGAAGGCGGATTGGCCCAACCAGCAGGGGGCGGCCCAATCCGAGTGCTATCGGGCCGGTTTGTCAGACTGGGTGGCCCACCACTCGGGAGGCCCACCAGTCGGGTGAACCGGATGACTACGACGGCGCGCGCGGCAAGGAAGCAGACGGCGTATCACGCAAGAAGATCGGAGATCAAGATAAACTAGCCGGAATTCTAGGGAAAGATATCTGTAATCGTTATAGGATCAGATCCTTGTATTTCGGGTAGGTTATGATCTCTAGCCGACTTGTAACTCAAGGCAACCGGACTATATAAGGTGCCTTGAGACCCCCCTCCAGAGAACAACCACAACACCCAATCATTCAACCTAGGACAGAACCCAACTACGGAGATCCTTCAGGAACTTCATACACAGCAATCCATACACCCAACACAGGACGTAGGGTATTACGTCATCTTGACGGCCCGAACCTGTTCAATCCTTGCGTCTTGTGTTACCATCGTCTTGTGATCCTCGATCTGTCCCTCGACAAATCAACCACGTAGGCTACCCTGTGTGGACTGCCGGGTCCATAAATCCGACAGCCCATGAAACATTTGAATTTTAGATTTGAGCTATCATGGCTTAAACATGTTGATTTTTGGGAATTGGCAAAAAAAAAGTCTGGGAGAAACCGTGCCATGCAAAAACAGCATTTGATACAATACAAAGTAAAGTGAAAAGGTTCAAACAATATTTTAAAGGTTGGGGGTTCCGTATTCAAGGAGAAAGAAGGAAGAAAAAACAATCTATTCAAAATGAACTCAGGGATTTGGAGCTATTAGAGGAGGAGAATGATCTTTCTTATGTCTAGCTGACACACAGAACACACTTAAAATGTGAGCTGATGAACATTCTAGAGGAGGAAGAATTATATTGGTTTAAGAGGACACATGAAAAATGGTTACATGAAGGTGATTTGAACACTGAGTATTTTCATAGAATTGCCAATGGCAGGAAAAGAAAAGTACAATTTTCTCTTTACAAAGTGATAATGGTATTGCAGAAGGGGATAAGGAGTTACTACAACATGCTACTGAATATTACAAAATGTTGTTTGGTCCAGCTGATGGAAATTCCATCCCCCTGGATGCAAAGATGTGGGAAGGTGAAAATAAATTGGATAAGTCTGACAATGAAGACTTATGTAAACCTTTTTCAGAAAGCGAAATTAAACATGCCTTGTTCTCAATGGAAAAAACAAAGCTGCAGGCCCTGATAGTATACCCATTGAATTTTATCAACATTGTTGGGAATTCATCAAAACTGATATCATTCAAATGTTTGATGACTTTTATCATGGAACTCTTGATGTAAGTAGAATAAACTATGGGATTATAACATTGCTACCAAAGGTAGCTGATGCTTCTAGGATTCAGCAATTTAGACCAATTTGCTTGTTAAATTGCTTATATAAATGGATCACCAAGGTGTTAACTATAAGGATTACACCATATGCCCAAAGACTTATCAGTAGGGAGCAAACAACCTTCATTAAGGGGAGAAATATCATGTCTGGTATCATGGCTTTACATGAAATTTTACATGAGACCAAAAGAAGGAAGAATGTGGGGGTTATCCTGAAATTAGACTTTGAAAAAGCCTATGACAAGGTCAACTGGCAATTCCTTTTAGATTGTCTCAAGATGAGAGGCTTTTGTGATGAATGGTGTGAATGGATTAGGAAGGTGGTTTCTGGAGGTACAATAAGTGTGAAGTTGAATGATCAGATAGGTCCTTACTTCACAAGCTGTAAGGGGGTGAGGCAGGGAGACCCTCTATCACCCATCCTGTTTAACTTTGCTGCTGACTGTCTAACTAGAATGGTCATGAATGCTCAAAACGCTGGTAGGATAGTGGGCCTAGCAGATAACTTAATTCCCAAAGGAGTTGCTATTCTTCAATATGCTGATGATACTATCATCTGCCTCAAAGATAATATGGAGGGCGCCAGAAATATGAAATTATTACTGTATTTGTATGAAGTAATGTCGGGGTTGAAAATCAACTTCTCTAAAAGTGTAGTAGTCCTTATAAATGGTGATGATGATTTGCACAGATTATACGCTGAACTGTTTAATTGCCAAATGGGGAAATTCCCCATCAAATACCTGGGAGTACCTGTTAGTCCAAGTAAATTATAGTGATTGACTAGTTACATCTCAAGGAAAAGAATGGGAAAAAGTTGGATATTTGGAAGGAAGGTGCCATGTCCATTGCTGGCAGGACTACTCTTATAAATTCAAGCCTATCCAGTACATTCATTTATCACATGTCCTTATACTGGTTGCCGAAGACTGTAGTTGATGCTCTTGATAAGCAAAGGCGAACCTTCTTCTGGCAAGGTGGGAGCTTGAAGAGGAAATATCATCTGGTAAAATGGATAACTATCTGCAAAAGCAAAAAGAAAGGAGGTTTGGGTATCAAAGATATTAGAAAAATGAATGTCAGTTTACTTTGCAAATGGTGGTGGAGATTGGAAAAAGAATCTGGGTTATGGCAAGAAATAGTGAAGATGAAATATTTGAAAGGAAAATTGATTAACAGTGTTAAGTTGAAAATGGATGACTCTCCTATGTGGAAAGACTTGATGAAAGTCAGGAATCTTTACCTGGCTGGAAGAAGTGTATATACAAACTGTGGTGATAAAACAGCCTTTTGGACTGATACTTGGTTGGGATACAAACCTTTATGTAATGTGCATCCTGTTTTATTTGAACTATGTGAAGAAAAGGAGATTTTCATGCAAGAATTCAGAGCTAAAAAGGGGATCCTGAAATTCAGGAGATGGCTCCCAAAAATTATGAATGATACATGGATAGAGGTGCAGATGCAGGCTTTACAAGGCAATAACCTGGACCAAAATGATGTGGTATCATGGAAATGGGGGAAAAAACAGATTTTCACTGTTAAGTCCATGTATGAGCACCTCACCACAAATGATGAAGGAAACTCATATACTAGGATCTGGAAGGCTAAGATCCCTTATAAAATCAAAATTTTCTTATGGCTTGTTGAAAATAATGCCATTCTTACAAAAGACAATATGATTAAGAGGCAGTGGGTAGGGGACCCGACATGCCGTTTCTGTGAAGCACATGAAACGGTGGACCATCTTATGTTCCAATGCCCGGTTGCAAAAGTAGTTTGGGGGATTGTTGCGTTAAACTTTGGGGCTAATGACATACCATTGAATTTGCATCAGTATTGGCTTTGGATGTCAAAATGGCTTCTAGAAGCAAAAAGTGTTCATGTGTTTGGTGTAGCAGCAATTTTATGGGCAATCTGGAAGGCTAGGAGCAAGGCATGTTTTGAAGGGAAAAACATAAAACATCCAGCTGAGATTATATGCCATGCATGTGCACTAATGCTATTCTGGACAGGGCTGTTCAAAGAGGAGTTTCAGGTGAAGATGAATGAAGGGATTCAGACTCTGCTCGCTCTGGCCTGTCAGATCATGACAAGCCAACAGAGATCCACACCAAGATTGATGCCAGCAATTGAGGAAGATGAGGAGATGGAGGCTGAAGAATGAAGAAGACGTCAAAAGGTTGAAGTTGGATGGGAGTTCATTTTGCCGTATGCCAGGAGATTCTGCGAGATCTATGTCTGTCTGTCTGCTAAAACTTTTGGTGGTTGCTCTGCCTTCTCCTAAACTGAATGGTTGAGCGTAGGATGGTCTAAATCAGGCTAGACGTTTCTTTCGATCTTTTTTTTTTCTACTCTCATCTGTAACTGAACTTCTGGTATTTCCATTCTCAATGGAAATGTATTGATCTCGCTTCAAAAAAATCCAAACATTCGAATTTACTGTAGCGATGAAAAAAGTTGGCGAACTAAACAGGGCCATAGTGGCTCTAGAGAACATGTGGACACAGGAGAGCTAGGGCTACTATTTTCTCCACCGCAAGCACCTCTGTCTTGTCCCACATCTCTGACACAAGCTGCTCCTATCTTCTCACATTTTCTTTCCTCTTTCTCACTCTCTCTCTCTCCTGGGGAATTGGTAGCTTCTACAAGGCACACTAACACCTGCGGAGCACCCATCTTTTTTCCACGTTGGCATCAAGCTTACATGGCCTGACAAGACCACCAATGAAGCAACCGCGTTGGGCCTGCTCTCATCGATGGTGTGGGTGGGTGCTCCGAAGCGCGGTCGACACCCTCGCCACGCGCTGTACGAGCGGCGGCTGAGTCATCCCTGGCACCACGGATCGGCTACGTACGTGTGCGTGCGATCAGCATCTCACCTCGTCTGTCCTGGGCTTGCTGATGCATGGGGTCTGAATTCCCAGTTCATCCAGGAACTGATTTGGTTTATAGAATCTTTGTATGAATCGCGTCTGCTGCTCTTCCTTTTGCTCTGAATCACTTCAGTCCATGCGGTCTGCGAGGTGAGACGTCTCAAAGAAGATATGGTAAAACTGCCAGGTATGATTATATCAAGCAAACGGGTCAAATAAATTGAATTGGTAGAATGCACAAATGAAATTTATATAATGGATTAGATCCATTGCTTCTAGGCTACTGTCAGTGCATTACTGAACAGGGACGAATCTACAGGGGGTCTAGGGGGACTCCAGCCCCTCCTATGGCTAGGATCTCCATTGGAGATGAGGAGAAGAAAGGAGAGAGAGAAAGGAAGAAGAAGAAAGAGAGGGGAAGGAGAGGAGGAAGAAGATAGACTATGAGAGCCCCCCTAAACTCTGGACCCAGATTCGCCACTGCTACTAAATCTAGCTAAAGACCATCAATAATAAGCATTCCTGTGCTTTACTACTACTTCTGAAAATACTTAGGATAACTGGCCTGACATTGGTGTAGCTTCCATCTATCGGACGCTAGTGATAATTTAGAGATGTGGATAGCAGTTGGAATATATATTATATTTATACTTCTCTAAGATAATTATGCAACTTATTTGAATGTACAATGCTTTCTATCATGTAAGCTCCCAAAATGGCTATAAAGATAAAATTTATATGGGATCATCCTGACATTACGTGTCTGTGACATCCTGGCCCATGGTTTAATAGGATTGATAGAATACTTATACTAACAAGTTGCAACTTCTTTTTTGGAAGCTCATCTCGAAAGAACTCTGAGGTTAAGCGTGCTTGGCCTGGAGCAATTTCGGGATGTTGCAACTTCTTTTCCGGGAGCTCATCTCGAAAGAACTCTGAGGTTAAGCGTGCTTGGCCTGGAGCAATTTCAGGATGGATGACCGACCGGGAAGTTCTTCCTGGGTGCGCATGAGTAAGGACAAAGTGCGCAGAAAAGACTTGTGTTGGTCTGTGAGGGGATTCTTGAGTAGGGGTGGGCAAAAAAAGCCGAACCGGAAGACCGAAGCCGAACCGAACCAATTCCACTGATTTTGTCGGTTTCCTCGGTTTACGATTCTCGGTTCGGTCTTCAGTTTTGACTTTGTTCGGTGTACGGTGTTTTAATCGGTTCTCTTCGCATAAAAACTGATTAACCGAAGACACCGATTTAATATCTGACGTACAGACCGACAGTGGCCAAACAAGGCCATGACTCGAAGCCAGGCCCAAGGCCCATCATCACGTACCTGTTCATCAGCCCCTCAACTCACGTGAACACCGTGAGTCCGTTCCCGTTTCGTCCCTCTCGCATCTCCTTCCCTCTCTCTCATCTGTCAGCTCTACGGCGCCGCATCCCTCTCTAAATGAGCGCAACGAGGCGCGGGGGCGCATCGCGCAAGGAGCATGCTACAGCGATGCGCATGGCGTCTATGGGAAAAAGCTTAAATATTTTCCTGATTTGCATCTCTTTGTAGATCGAGTTCCTTCTCTGGGAAAAAGTTCGGTGGACCGAACAACCGCACCGAAGTAGCCGAACCGATTTTGGTCTGTTTTTGTTTTTTGGAAAGCTACTTCGGTTGTTAGTTTTCAGAAACCGATTTTTTAAAAAACCGTAGAAACCAAACCGATGAAACCAAACAAACCGAATGCCCACCCCTATTCTTGAGGTCCTAGAGAGCTGCCAGGCGTAAGCGGGACCGGACCCGAGGGGTCGGGGCGTTACAATTGGTAACAGAGCTGACTCTCGCGGTTTCATGGACGCGTGGGGTCGCAGTTGTACAGGCATGGTGCACATGACTGGTGTGGGCCCAGAGTGGTCACACAGCATGGCACATGCGCTGGCACTGGGCACACGGACGTGGCCAAGAGAGGACGTTCCTGGCTTGGGGTTGACCGATGAGGAAGTCGATCTTCTAAGGGGGTGACCTAGTCGGTCTTCTAAGGGGATGAGTATGTGACATCCTGGCCCATGGTTTAATAGGATTGATAGAATACTCATACCAATAAGTTGCAACTTCTTTTTTGGAAGCTCATCTCGAAAGAACTCTAAGGTTAAGCGTGCTTGCCCTGGAGCAATTTCGGGATGGGTGACCGACCGGAAAGTTCTTTCCTGATGCGCATGAGTGAGGACAAAGTGCGCATAAAAGACTTGTGTTGGTCTGTGAGGGGATTCTTGAGGTCCTAGAGAGCTGCCAGGCGTAAACGGGCCCGGACTCGGGGGATCGGGACGTTACAGTGTCAACAGATGTAATCAACATATTACAGATATTAAAATACACAACAGTTGTCTAAGCTGTTGTACATGCCCTAATAATACTTACAATAGTCGTTAAGTAAAATAAATTCTCTAATCAATAGCCGCCCTTCGCCGCAGCGCTTCACACTTTGCGGCTTGATGCCTGCACGCTCCACGGCAAGCAGGCCCCCAACACCGTAGTACCGCACCTACTGCCTCGCTCGCCGTGGAGGCGTGCGCTCGGCGCGTCGGCCACCGCCGACCGCACTTCGTCGGTTGGCCATCACCCTCCGCTCCTCCCTAGCGCTTGCCCCTGTCGCCGCCGAGCGGAAGAACGACAAACAACGAAAGGGCAGAATCGAAGACTGTGCCCCCTCTGGTTCGAACACTATGACGGGTCCGCGCTGACCATTACCGAATTCTTCCCGCATATGTGGTAAAAGATCAAGGCCCGTTTGCAACACAGAAATGCGAAACATAGGAATGAGAAAAAATAGAGGAATAAGGTGATGATGTATTGCCAAAATAGAGGAAAGGAAAATGCAAAGGAATCGTAAAACTGGGTGTTTGGAACGCAGGAATCAAAACATAGGAATAGATTTAAGTGGGTCCTATAAATAATGAAAATGAAGGGCATCTATTGCCTGCTAATATGGGCTCAATAAGCTGATACGTGGTTTTCTTCTACCTTTGGTCCTCTACCTCTCCGTATAGAAACTGACAATTCACTGAAAATGGGCAAAAAGAAAAACAGGTCCTACCAGCCATAGACCTTGTGGCCTTTTTTTATTGGCAGATGCACTGAGTGCTCTTATCCACCCATCTCTCTATCCTTTTGCTGCCCATCGTCATCTTCTCCTCAATGCTTCTTCTTTCTCATGTGCTACTTCCGCCATGGACAACATCATTACGCGAAGCACAACATGTTGAGATGGCATATCGAGCTCGTGCTCTTGTTGGTTGCTCATTCTGTTGTGCAGAAGGCCGAGCACTGGCGAGCGCCTGTGCCGCTACACTATTTCAGCTCGATTGTGCTGGTAATCCATGGCGCCATGGCGAAGCAGCTAGTAAAAGTAGCATTCTCTCTCTTTCCCCTCGCTCGCTGCCTCGGGCTTCTGTGAAACCATTGGTTCCGACCGAATGTTTTATTTCATGTGAAATCGATGGAAGAAGGAAACTTTCCTCTGTTTTATTGTTCAAGTTTTCTTCGTTCCAAACGACATTTTGAGAAACCTTTACAAAGGAATGGATCCTTTTGAAATTCCTTTGGTTCGAACGGGACCTAAGTGAAAGGACCTTGATGTCGCCTAGAGGGGGGGTGAATAGGCGTTTCTGCAAATTTCTGCAAATTACAAAAACTAAACCACAGCTGTCAGCACTGGAACCGGTCAGACCGGTTCCTAAAACCGGTCAGACCGGTTTCCTGTCACAGACAGGGAACAAATATGCCAAACCTCTTATATCAAATCTAGCACAAACCACTTTGGACAACAAGCTTCACCAGGTGTTTACAAGTATATTTGTGAAGCTCCTGCACACAGCACAAGTATACCAAATTAGATAGATGCGGAATTACAAGTAAATGCTAGAAATGACAAATGTAAGTAAATGGAGACAAAACACAAGATTTGTTTATCGAAATTCAGATTCACCGTATGCACTAAGCAGCCACCAAGGCAAGGTGAATCCTAGTCTCCGTTGAGGTGCTCACGAAGAGTCGGGTTGTCACACCTAACCATTTCCTCACCCAAACCACCACCAAGGTGAAATAAGTATACTTACTGATTTCCTCAACAAGAGGATGGGTGATACAAACTTTCGGGGACAACCACACAAGGAATGTGTGCTCCACGGCGATGCCTAGCCGTCTAGGAGCAAAGCTCCAAGAGTAACAAATGCTACATGAGTTGCTGGACGCCACCACAAGTGCTCAAGGTCAGATTGCTCACAAAGCTCACAACACAAGTCTCTCTCTCAACCCAACTCAAGAATCTCACAAGGATTGCTCAAATCTCACAAAGAGAGGTTGGGGAGAGCTCAGCTAGCCTCAAGAAGGTATGAAACACGCACAGAACCAGTAGCCCCTCAAAGAGGAGCTCTTGGATATAAATACCCAAGCCCAACAAAACTAGCCGTTATTCTGTCAGACAAAACTGGTCAGACCGGTTTTCAAACTCAACTAGCCGTTAGACACTCAGAGGCCAGGAACCAGTCAGACCGATTCTCATAACCGGTCAGACCGGTTATGGCCTGAAAACCCCACTAAGTTAGATATCAAATGATACTCTCATGGGTTTGACTTGAGCACTTTCAATGAATGTCTATCAACCAATGTTGCATCCCTCTTGATAGTACGGTATACCTATACTCAAAACATATAAATAAATCATATTTCAATCACTTGAGCTTGTACGTTGAGAATCATGCCAATACTTGAATATTCTTCGCTTGAGGGCTTTCAACATTGTCCATCATCTGAGCATATCAACCTTGAGTTAGTGACTTAGGATTCTCCATAGCTTATGTTTGAATTCACTTTAATCCTTAGGCCACCTCCTTTATCAACCATAACATATATATGCAATGCAATGCCTCTCATGACAATACTTGGATATGATACTTCGAAACCCCCGGATACTAGATACTTCACCTTAGCATTACGCACATGGTCATAAGTCATCACTTAGCCAAAGCTTGCTTAGTCCCTCCCTCTAGACATCTCGATTTGTTTCTTCACCACTTACCCTTGCATTATCAAGTTTAGCTTTGCTTTGCCATTGAATGAGTTCCATTTGAAAGATCCTTCAAATGCTTGTTCTTGATTAATAAAGAATATCTCATATAATGCAAGCTTCCAATTGAAGACCAATATGTAACACATATGCTCATGTCCTTTTATCATATATACATGAAGTCTTGCATATCTTTTTTCTTTGTCAAATAAATCGTATCATATTCTTGGAGACCCACATAGCACATCTTCAAGTTATTGTTTCATCATTGCTTGTTTAGACTTGACACCTGGGTCACCTGGGTTGGACCTGGCTGAGCCGGGTCAGCCTCTCTGTCCTGAAATTAATTTCACCTGGCTGACCTGGGTGCCACCTGGCTGAGCCGGGTTAGCTTCACTTCATCTTTTGCAATGAACATTATTTTTTCACACACTTGCTTTCTTATATCAATGAATGACCATATATTTTGATGAGCACATTAAACATAATGAATCATAAGAATAATCCCTGCTCATCATCTCAAGCAAACAAGTTAGACCTTTAATAGTTTTGTTATTAAACTCACCAAAACCCACATGGAGGCCTAGATGCACTTTCACTAAGTGGAGATGATCGTCCCTCGTTCGCGCCTGAAAGTGCATCTAGACCTGCAATGAGTTTTGGTGATAATGGCAATTATAATTTGGGATTTGATGCTTATAATGAGGTACATGCAGGAATAAAAGAAAAGAAGGTGTTAAGGATATCAAAGGATGGTCCTCAATTATTTATGTGTGGTGGATGAGCTCATTGAAGATTTATTTTGATATTTGGTTTCAATTTGAGTATAGGAAACCACCGTACTATGAAGGGGGACATGCTTGATGGATCAAAAGTGCTAAATGAGATGCTAACCACCCATGAGAGTCACTAACTTGAAGCATAAACACGTGCTCCAGCTTGTTGTGCTTAGGCATGCCGGAAGTTCCAGTCGTCATCGGAACTTCTGCCCTGGAAGTTCCGGTAGCCACTGGAGGGGGCCGGAAGTTCCGGCCAACTGTGCTGGACGTTCCGGCACAGGGCTTCACTGCACATAACGGCTAGTTTTTGGGGGTTGATTATTTATACCCCTCACTCCCTCATTCATTTGCTATTGACCTAACCCGAGACAAACACCCTCTTGAGCATTAAATCCACTCTGCCAACTCCCTTTAGAGCCAATCCTTGCAAAGATTTGAGTAGGGCTTTGGGTGTGAGTGATTCTTGAGGTGTGAAACCAAAGCTTTAAGTGAGTTCATCTCTTGTTCATCTCAAGAAGCACTTGAAGCAAGTTTGATTCGTCGATTCGTGTTTGTTACTCTTGGAGCTGAGCTCTTAGATGGTTAGGCGTCGCCGGCAACTCCCAACTTGGTGTGGTTGAGTGCCGAAAGTTTGTAATCTTCATGTCTTCATGAGAATAATAGTAAGAATTTCAATCCGGCCTTCATGGTTGATTGAAAGAGACAAGGAGTTAGATTTGACCCGGCTCTACGTGAGCACCTCAACAGAGACGTAGCCCCTAAGTGGTGTGAACTTTGGTGAACAAATCCTTGTCTCTTGTTCTTGTTGTTGTTCTTCGTGTTCATATTGTTCTTGAGCTTAAATTTGCCCGATCTATCTTGTTATAAATTTTTGCTGCTAGAGATCATAGTTTTAAGCTCCTATTACTTGTGGTGAACTTTCTATTCATATAGAATCTGCAGATTCTTGCTAGTTTTTGAATCTCGAATTTGTTTATCTCTCCAAGCCGGAAGATCTGCCCCAGTGCCGGAAGATCCGGGCCCTGGAATTTCTGACACTGTGTCAGATCATCCGACCCATCTAATATTTGTGTGTCAAGTTTGCAGAATTTTTAAACAGGCCTATTCACCCCCTCTCTAGGCCTAGAGTCGGTTCTTTCAATTGGTATCAGAGCCTAATCTCTTTGATTTAGGCTTAACCGCTAAGGGAAAGCACTATGGCCAATGAAGGGAATGATATTGTTGTCACCAGGACTTCCGCTATCGATGGCTCAAATGCATCCGCTGCCGCTGCTCAACTAATGAAGAGTGGTCGTCCAAGTCATCCCCTCAACTCCATATGACTCAATCTCAAGTGATGATGATTTTGATGTGAGTTATATTGAGGGTGACTTTAATGATGAAGAAAAGAAAAAGAAAAGAAAGGAGAAGCTAAAGAAGAAGATTAATGTGAAAGCCGAGAAGAGGGCTCAAAAGCTTCTCAAGAAAAAAAATCAAAGAAGAAAGGGAGAAGAATAATCTTGCTGGGCTACATGCGGTGTCTCATTCATATGGGGCTCCTGCACAAAATACTTCTAACCCTTTCTCACTTTCATTTTCTCCGGTTCCAATGGGCAAAGCCCCTCACTTTGATGGGAGTGACTATGCCCGTTGGAGTGATGATATGAAAATGCATCTGTATGGTCTTAACCCTGCTCTTTGGACGGTTGTGGTTGTAGGTGTGAATCAACCCGATGATGATGATGTTATCATACCAGAGCTAGAGCATTATATGTTCCGGAATACCCAAGCCTTTGGAGATCCCCTTTCTATTCCCTTTTCCCTTTATTTTTTTCTCAATCCCCTTTAAATCTCCTCCTCTCCCCTTTTTAAAGGGGATTTGCCCCTCTCCTTTTTTCTTTCCCTTTCTTTTCTATTTCACTCCAGCCACATGATTCCTTGGGCACGCATCGAATCTTGGAGCACACACTGGCTACGGACAAGAGCAGCCAAACCGCTGCCACCGGCCAGGACGCGGCCAGGCACCGCCGCCCCCGCGGGAGCGAGCGAGCGAGCTCTGGCTGCCGCCGCCTCGGGCCACGGGCGGGGCTGGTCGGGCGCCGCCGCGCCGGCAAGGGACGCGAGCAGGCCGCGGGCGCAGCCTCGACCATGGCTACGCGCGGGGCCGCCACCACGGTGCCCCCGGCGAGCTTCCATCCGGCCACGTGCCCGAGCTGATCGCGTTAGGTCGCCGAGGCTGGCCGGGATGGCGCCGCTGAGGCGGTTGGACTGCAGCGCCAGCACGGTGAGGCTGGTGAGGTTGCCGAGCTGCGTGGGGATGCTCCCGGTGAGCTGGTTGTAGCAGAGCTGCAGCACTGCACGGGCACGGACGGACACATCAACATCAGCATCAGCAGCAGGACAGAGCAGCATTGGATCAAAATCAGGCCCGGAGATGCGAAGACCGGTGCAGGCTAGAAGAAACATTTTTCTGGTACCATGGACGCGTAAGAACAGCGTAGCATCTGCCACCGGCCGCGCCAGGCGGGCGGGCGATCCTCTGGCCGCCGCCGCGTGG
>CM014271.1:88199647-88231788 GCA_004135705.1 Alloteropsis semialata | reverse complement strand
GCACTTCGAGGTGTCGGAGGTCCGCATGCTCGCGCGATGCCTATGCGTCCCCCTCGTCTCCCTGCGCGTCGGCAAGGTCCAGAGGGACGGCGCGCTCCTCTGCCCAACGTCCATTAGGTTGGTAGCAACTCAATCCTTTCCTCCCTCCATCTAATACAAAAGGATCGGGTTGACTAAGACACTGGAGCCTGGTTCTGTTGTTTTATGATTTCGCTCACTGCCTCCATGTTTCAAATTACCATTGGCGTCTCACATGATTTACCAACATCCTTCTTCTTAACATGTATGTGTTTCTTGCCTGCAGCTAGTGTTACACAGGTTAGTCAACTTCTTTGTTACGATTGTCTGCACTTAGCATCTTCTTGAAACACGACCCTTTGCTATGCGGTGTTCAGGGTGTGCTTTGACCCCCTATCGCAGCACTCGCACGCCCATTACCATCTTAGAGCCATTCTGTTGAACTCAAAACTAACCGAGTCTGGCCCATGATGCTAAACATCCATCTGTCCTTGCCACATACAAGTATCATGCTTTTGCTATTCAGATTTTCGTCAAGCATGTTTGCACACACTTCTTATAATTGCATCAGGACTCAATAGGATCCATAAACCTTCATATTTTACTGTTGAAAGGGCTAACTAGTTCTTAAAAATATGACCCCACCTAGCCTCTGGTATCATGTAAAGGCACTGCGATGTATTGATTACGATTTTGTATGTTAAGTCTTGTAAGTTTTGCGTTTAATGAAGATGTTGTTGGCTAATATGTGCTTGCATAGCAGCGAAGTGATCTTGTAGCTGTCTCTTGTGTTTGTGCTTTCTGGAAAGGGGCATGCCATTGCATCATATGATGTTGTAGTTATGGCTTATCTATATGATTGTGTCTTTTTAATTCCATTGGATTATATTAGTGCAACCAAAGTTACCATACTATTAGATTTCATGATACAGGAATTCTGTTAGGCATGTCAGTCTGCAAGTACTGAAGTGATGATATGATTCAATAAATTGTTGGAGGACTGCCATCTACAACACTGAACAATAATTTCTGTTCTTCTCTGATTATTTGGTCTCATATCCTCCTCACTCTTTTTCTGCCCTTTTCATATCACTATCTATTTGAGTTTGACCTGTGGAAGTGTGCATCATGCCGTTCTTTCCCTGTGCTGCAGTGCTCTGTATTTACTTCTAAATTAACTCTGTTTTGTTTCTTTGACCCTCTGTGCTTTTGAGATTAGTATGTGGGGCCTTTGTCCTTTCTTTGCTTCATGGCACATAGTTACTCTCTGGGAAAAATATGTTTGTTCCAACTTTTGCGCCTGATTTGGAATGATGTGCGTGTTGTTTCTAGGGTTACACAATTCATCTTATTAGTGATGGCACTGTTCATCCTGCCAAATAAATTTATCTTTTCATTTGTAGGTAATTTGGGCGTGTGTCATTATCTCTGATATATGAGGAAAGAGAAGGTAGTTTCTTTCATGGCCTTGCAATATTTGTTACCTGCATTGATAACGACTAATCATGTATTGCAATATGTGGTGAGACATTAATAGGATCCCTAATTATGGTTGCTATATTTTAATGGCTGGCTGCAAAGTTGTGCATTTATCATCTGAATGTTTTGCTGCTGCAGGGCATGCTCTAGCATCATTAGTTTGTGCAATACTTTACTTTTTTCTCATCTTGAACAGATGTGTTTGTGGCCTCACCGCGGTGCTCATTCCGAACTAGTTGCTTGGCTTGCCAAGTTCTTAATTTGTAAAACATTCTGTTTTTCATAACTATGCTTTTGTTTTACTCTCTGTTATGCTAGTCCTTACGCACTTTCTACATAAATGTACAATGTTTATGAGCACTTCTTGCTTTTGGGATTTTTTTTGTGTTCCATCTTTTCACATTATATTTGTTGGATTAGTCCTAATGGGGATTATTGATACCAACTACTCTGGGTAGTTTTGTGTGCTCTACCATCTTTCCTTTTGAGATCCTTCCTAGTCACAAGTATGTTGATTTGCTCATGTAGAAGCAAAAGCACAATTCATTGGCCCTTATTTATGTTCTATGTCTAGGTTGGTTCACTTCTACAGAAGTATTCACACGCTTATTTTATCACCTGGGCAATGAGCTAACATGAAAAAGAAAACTCTGGGCAAGTTGTTCAATAGTTGGCTCCTAACTTTTACAACTTCTTCCAGTGCAAAGGCAGAGCTGCTGGTATTGTTCAGAACAGATTGTCAAACATTGTATTTTGATTTATTCCAAAGGGATTCTCCCAAGTGAGTCATGCACATTTCTTTTGGAGGAACATAGAAATATTGCCTATGTAATGGTGTCAAGTGTGACGATTCTGCACCAGCTTCTGGGTTTGTATTTTGATAATTTACTAGTGAGCTTAGACCTCAAGACAATGTTTTACCACTTCATTAGGCCCTTAACAAGGTTACTCTTTTCTTACATATATGTAAGGGCACTTTTTTTAAGTGAGAATGAGAGGCTTTAATTTTATTTCTATCCAGTTTCCGGATCTGAGATGTTCAGTTTCAAAGATGTTTAAATTAATTTGTCTCCCTTACTGGTGGCTGTGTTGCATGCTAATGCTTGCATATGTGTGCACTGGCACCTTTTCTGTAGCAACTTCTTTTCTTTCTATTGAAGTATCTCTTGACTATGATTTTCCTTTTCATTGATTTTGAAAAATATATTTCTTTCTATTTACTATGGAGCTGTCTTGTCTATGCTTTTATCAGAGCAAACAATATGTCATTTGGTACTTCTGGTGATAAATGGTTCGAAGATCTCATGTATGCTCATTTCCTATGTACAGAGGGAAGCTGAACCTTGGTCTTCTGCCGTCATCTAGCATGTGCCTTACCTTTGTTGGTGATGATGGTTATTCAGAGCAACTAGCTCTCTTGAGCAATGGCTTTGAATTTTTAGAAGTTGTAATTGAAGAAATATCAGCTGATAATTCTGGGCGCTCTTTCTTAGTCAGAATTTCGGAATCAAAAGTATTTTACTACTGGTGTGCTGAGAAGTCAAAGGAACGTGGAATGGAACTTCTTATAAAGGTTTGTGTAAATTTAGAATAACCTTGATCTTAAATGTGATGTGCTAAAGCCTGTCTTTCTCAGAGACAAAGTACAGAACCATAGTATTTATATGCACATACTAATAAGGATTCTTGTTCCTTCTATTTTTGTGTGCACAGATGAAAAACCTTTTGGACGGCAGGCCCACACTCTCTGACCTGACTGGTATCTCCAATTCACGACTTGATGCTTTTGCCACTCATTTACATGCTTATCTTCTCGCATCAAGTATTGGTGATGTTAAATCGTTGGAATCACTTAATGACTTTTTGGGCCCTTCAAGACCGCATGATCAATATTTACAGTTACACTCAGCTGTTTCCAAGACTTCCAGGTTTCGCGGCTCTGCAACTAGTGCAACAAAGTCCAGCTCTGTCTATCAAGCCAGCCTAAGTCCCAGATCTGGTACCTTTAAAGACGGGGTGCCAAGGGCCTCATGTGCAAGGGTTGTTGGGAGAGAGAAACTGAAGCGTCGTGCAGAATGGTCCACCCCATTAGTTGCTCCCCATGATGCAAATTGTTTGGCATCAAACAGTATCAACCCTGGTTCTACCAGTGAGAAGTGCAATGCTGATTGCTCAAAAAACATTGTTACCTCAGTTCCGTTGGAATTGCCTCTTTCATTTCCCTTGTTGCCATCTATTTACTCTCTTGGCACATGTCCGCCACCTGAGGTTTCTTTGGAGAAGCAGTTTAAGCCTTACTATTGCTGGTGCCTGCCATGTCCGTCTTCACTGCAATACACTGTTACCCCTTTGCATTTGCCTGCTACATCTTTAGATCCATTGCCCCTACCACCTTTGAGTTCACTGCTAGCAAATGAGCAGCCACCTTCTTCAGCTGTTTCTGCAAAGCTGGATTCAACTGATCTGCCTTCCCTTAATCTTCCATCAATACTGCATGATCCTTTACTTCACCTGCCACTTCCCACTTCACCATTTATTCCCCTACATGGTTCACAGGTTCCAACATTCACGCCATTGATGTCTGATCCCATTGTGCATGTCCCAGTCATTGATGTGTGTTCCGCAGGCCAGGCATACCTAGTGAGTTGTGGTCCTTCTATATCTTCAGCAGTTCCCCTGCTCCCTAGCTTGAAGCCTCTGCTTCCAGAAGCAGACTCTTTAGTCGAGAGAAGTGCAAGGGAAACACTAATGAGGCTCATAGCTTCAACACCAACTGCAAGCAATTCTCAGTTAGCCAACATTCTCCCAGTGGTTGTTCCAGAGAGTATATCTCGTGCTAATAATGTAAGACACTAATAATGTAAGACACTTGGTGGTTGTGTTCAACTTGATTTTACTTTCTTATCTTTTGGGTTATTACTGTCTGATAGGTGATCAAGCATGTCGATGTGGACCCCAAGGACGAAGACTTCGGCACATCTCGTCTTACTGCATTTGGAAGTGGTATTGGAGGTATGGAGTTGCACTTTGAGGATGAAGTTTCAAGTGGAGAGGATTCTAATGAACCATTTGCAGAATATGATAATACCAGGAACGACTCTGATGTACAGCATTGCCATAAATTTTAGGTTGCAACAGTTAAATGCCAGTCTGAAATATGGAAATATTTTTAGTGGCGGTTGCATTACCATGGTAAATAGCCATTTAAGGAATTGACAAGAGTTGATGCTCCGTATGTTGTATGCAGCCTTTCTTTTTGGCCATAATATTGCTGTGCCCAGCCAGCAGGCTTATCTGGTTGTCAACTGTAATTAGTTTCGTATACTGTATCGTTTTGGCAAAACTCATTGCGATGGTCGTTTGTTTTATGCTGTAGTCTCATAAAATATACTACTATGCAATAGCAAGCTTCCATTTCCTTTTTTTTTTTCTCATGAGGCGTGAAAGGTTTTTAAGATTCGGACTCTTTAATAAATAACAAACTAATGGTATAATTTTTTTATATGATATTACTTTAAAGACATTGTTCTTACATCTTAGGATTTTGCCTCTTTTTTTCTCTTTGTTTCTGTCCTCATTGTCCCCATTTTGGTGTTCTGTTGCATTCAGCCGGATTAAATAAATTAAAATTAAGTAAAAACTATAGATAAAATGACAAACTATCGATTGCCCTTCTTGCACAGTCGCACCCTTGACGCAAAGTCCCACACAATTGAGCATGCAAACAGCATTTTTATTATATGAACTGCGTCCTGCTACAATTACAAATTAAAGAAATTAAGGAGAAGATCAAGTCTGTGAGTATATTTACAAGTGGACTTACTGGTTATGAAAAGTCGGACGGATGGTTGATAAGGTGAAGCCGCTGGTTCAATGGTCTGATACTGGTTGAACCGCGGTTTGATAATAGCCATATTCTATAACTATGAGGGTTGAGGTGGCCAATGCAGGCGGTAACAGAGCCGAGTTCCAACACCCCTCCTATTTCTCTTATTTTTCTTCCGATTTTCATCTAATACCCCCCCCCTCCCCCCCCAAAACCAAAATTCCTCTTCTTTTTCTCCAGATTTTCATGATTCCCACTCTGTGCCTCATGCTGTCATGTATTGGCCGAATGTAGCCCATATGTTACACAAAAATTGCTAGCAACACCGGTTTTTCTGTAGACCGATCTTCTAGATGAACCGAGCCGGGCCCGGAAAGACCGCTCGTTCGTCTTTTTTTGGTCAAGTGGCTCCTATGAAGAGTGTCATTATACCCACTAAAGAAATAAAACTCATTATCGAAAAAATATTTACTTGTAACTCTAAATGGCCACTGGAGGGATCTACAAGTAAGACGAAAAGATATTTGTTAAGTAAAAAGAGTTGCAAGAATGCAGAAATATAAACCGTTCCGATTTTAGGAAGAAGTCGAGCCATAAGAAAAATCCCCGCAGCAAACCATAATTGCTGCGTGTAATAAGAGCCGAAATGGGAGTGGGTCCTTCCATAGCATCGTTAACCATACGTAAAGAGGGAATTTTGCAGATTTTGTAACTACACCAATGAATAATAAAAAAAAGCACACGAAGTAGTAAGTAAGAAATTAATCCCATTATTATGAATCCAGTTATTAGCAATTTTGAACAAATCATGGAACTCTAAACTACACGTTATGCAAAAAACGACTCGTCTCGGTTTTTGTTCTATGCTTAATAATGATGCGTCAATCTTCTTTTCTTTATCAAGTTTGTATATTGGTGTGGTGTGGTGTGGGACTATTTAGATATAGGTCTAGTGGGATGATAAACAATCTTTTCATAGCATTACTACATCACAAGGTCTTGTGAAATGCTAAACAGTCTTTTCATAGAATTACTACATCACAAGTTGCACAAGTACTACCTCTTCTCGTGCTAAATGAATGTTTCAGCAAGGTAATCTATTGTTGAATGTTGATTCAAAAGAGAACGCCTACAACAAATATTGATCTTCCATGGTGTTGGGGATTGGCCAGCCAAAAAACTCCCCTCCCTACATTTTCGATCATTCTTCGCTATATGAGGCGCCGAGACAATTGCCTTTGCTAGAAGTCGGACGTTGGAACAAATCTCGTTGCCTTCGACGCACATAGCATCCCGAATTAGGGAGCAAAGGCAAACCATCAATCTAACTAAAGTTAACACATGATGTCGCTAAGCTATCCATTGCTGGGTCGGTAAAGTTTCTATGTAGATACTGGAAACAACTATGCGTTGACAGATCACCATCTATAATTCATTGGTGTCAAGAGGCAAGCAAAAGGATGAAAGGTCAATAGCAAAGTGGAGGCTCCCACTGGCAGAGTGGTTCAAAATTAATGTGGATGGTGCTTTTGATGAATAATCAAAAATAGGCGGCATCGTACATAATGATCTGGGTCAGGTAGAGCTTACATCATGGCGCCATGTGGCATATGGACATGAATGCAGAAAATAGAGTCAATGGCTTGTAGAGGGGCTTATCCTCGAAACAGATTTCAAGTCTCTAGTGGGATGTTTCAGGATCGAGAGGGATACAAATCATGTCTGCAGTTCATTATCAAAGAAGCCCAAGATGCAGGGTGTAACTTACCGGCATGGTCAATTGGTAGAACATACAAGGAAAGGGAAGAATGGGGTACCTCATGAACTTGCTCAACTAGTGAAGCGAACTAGACACACGGCAGTGTGGCGTTTATGTAGTTTGGTGTATGTTGAGCAAATGATTGCTCAGGAATGTAACTCTGACTCTAAAGTTCAATATAAGGCCCTCTTTTCCCCACAAAAAAGTGGGCCTGTTGCAAATGTTCCATGATTTATGCAAGGGTGATATCTCTCTGCCTTAATCATAACTCTCTTAGCAAAAGTGTTGGGCGCCAACCAAATTTAGTAGTATAGACCAATTCGTCTGTTAAATGTCATTTAAAAAAATTCATCAAAGTGACCGCTATTAGAATTAATTTAGTCACAGATCATATTATTAGCCTAACCCAAACAACCTATCTTTGAGGGTCGTCATCTTGCACGACTGTGACGGAACAGCCCTACTTAAACTGACTCAGGTGTGATCTGTAGTGTGAAGCACTAACACGTCACACACCTGGGTCAGCATAAGTCCAGGGTTCCATCGAGTCTTCACTGTCAGCTGTTCTCATCACCAATACTCAGGATCCCAACACCAGAGGAAGCATCACAGATATTGCACAAGTAAATTATACAACACAGACAGGTAAGATTTATACAAACCAGAGTAGCTCAATTTAAAGTTATTACACACAGGTTCTAGGTTCAGCAACAGTTTAACAAGGTAATTAAACACTAACATCAGACCATGTCGTGCCCTGACATGTCTGGATCCACGGACCTCCCCGGCGCCAGCAACAACCTACTCCTCAGGCTCAACTGCAACAAGGGGTCAAAGAACCCTGAGTACAAAGGTACTCAGCGAGACTTACCCGACAGACTAATCTAAAGGGATCACAAGGGCATGCAAAGCTGTGAAGTTTAACAGAAATAAACCGACTAGCAAGCTTAGCTTAATTAGTTACTAATCTAATTACCAAATTTTTAGATTGACAAGATAAAACTCTGTTTAGCTAGGTGAACTAACTACTACTGCCAAACAGCAGGAAAAAGGCATAAGAGCTGAACAGTACATAAACATGCAATAAAGTATCTGGCAGGATCAAGCATGTATCAAAACCGTGACACTCGGCGATTCGAATCGATTTCAAACCCTTCAGGGGTAAACCTGGAACACACGCCGCGTGCGCGCCCCCAGAAGGCCACACGAAGCTACCGTTCCCGTTGCGGCCACCATTGCCTGAACTGTGCCCACATAGCCCGGGGTCACATCCCCATTCCCTACACATTGCCCGGGCAAAGGCATGTGGGTTACTGACTACGACCCCGCCAACATTCCTCGCCAGACACGGTGAGTCACAGTTCAACCGTTAGTACCACAGAAGTACATTAGTTTCCCGGCTCCCTATACCGGTATGTGCCCAGTACGTTCAAAGCTTGACCACAGGCAGACCACAGCAACTCCTATTCTTATCCAGTGGGCAGGACCAACTCAAACTACCCACACTTTCAACACATTCCTTAATTATCAACCATATGTCCTGCCCAACACTTTCAAAGACTTACTAACAGATTTAGCTCTCTAAGCCAACTTTACCTAGTGGCAGGTGATTGGGATAACACCTGATTTACTACTATTGTGAGCAGATCTAAGCAACTCTACTCTATCTTTTTGAAAAGGTGGCAGAGATGCTCTAAACAAGGATGGATAATACATTAAATTAGGGTTCATTCTATCCTACTCTAATGCACAATCATGGGCTCAATCATAACAACAGTAGACATGTTAGTACTGGGACGGGTATGCTCCGGGGCTTGCCTGGCTCACAGATCTCCGACTCTGCAGCAACAGGGGCTTCTGGGGCTTGCGGAACGGCTTCGGTCTCCGCCTCGAACACCACCTCGTCCCCCTCCTGGACGTCGTCGGGGACCTCCACCAACTCCGGCTGCAACGGGTCCTGGTCTACACGAGATGATGCAAAACATGGGATAATTAAATTAGAGACCCTTATTCCAACCTAAACTTGATAAAACACCTAAATAGCACAAAAGAGTTAATTAACGTATTTCAAGGATTATAATAAAGGAATAACTAATTAAAAACCTATTTTCTAATTAAACAAACCCTTAAACTTCATCCTAAAATCAAAGATAATAATTATTAAAGCATCTAATACATTAAACTATACTCTAGATGCACAAAAGAAAATGCAACTATTGCAATAAAATTTCTTTCATTAATTTTAGAGGTTCCTACAAAAAGATATGCATTTCTAAATATTATTCCTATTGAAATGCATTTCCAAAAACACTAAAAACCTATTAAAACTTAAAACTTCCCAGTTTTGCAAAAACCCCCTGGCTATACTCCAATTCCAACCCGCAGTCCTCTTATCTCACTGGGCCGACTTCTGGGCCCGGCCCATCACTCTTCTTTTCTTTTCTTCCTTTTTCTTCTCTTTTTCCACTGGCCGGCCCGGCCCACTGGCCCTCTCCTCACCTACGCCGCTGGACGGCAACTGGGCTCGGCCCACAAGCTCCTCCCCTTTCCGCCGATGAACGGCCCAGCCCGGCACCGCTCATCCTCCCCTCTCCTTCCTCGCGCGGGCACGCGCGCGTTCGCGTGGCCGACCCCGGCGGTCCTGACCGGCGGTGACCGACGGCGATGGCGCAGCAGGATCTCAACAAACCTCCAGACTCGACGTTCCCGGCTACTGCAAACCCTTCTCCGGCCTTACCCCCAACGAGGATGACCGGAGCCACGAGGAACGTGACCGCGGCGGCGGCACACCCAGACCACGGCGGCGCAACGGTGTTCCAGCCAAACTAGGCACCAAACAGGACCACACGTCTCACGATGAGCTGCGCAAGAACTTTAGGAACCTATCTAAGGGATTGAACGGCGGCGAGAGCGGTCGGAGGGTGGAGCTCACCGCGGGCTCGACGTAAAAAGGTCGGCGGCGGCGGCAGAGCTCTGCGAACATCGGTTGCGGACGGCGAAACGGGGCGCGGGCAAGCTGGGGCGGTAGAGGTGATCCTGGAACGCTCTCTTGCGAACGGAATCGAACAAGGAGGCCACGACGGTGGCGGATTCAACGGTGACGGCGATGCGGCCTCGGTGACGAGCAAGGTTCCGAAAGAGCGGACGGTTTGGCCTGGTCCTAAACCGGCAGCGCGGGCGGTGACTTTGCCAGCTCCTGCTTGCCACCCTCGTGCTGTGCTCCGCGCTCGCCGGCGCGTGGCACGCGAATTTTGGCGCGCGGCCGAGGGCGGTGAGGCGGCGGCATCGGTCGAAGCTTGACTGACTCGAGCTGCAAACCAATCGTGCCCCCGATCTCTCCATTTCATATGCTAACCAAAAGAGCTCCCAAAGCAAAACTTGTAGAGGGCACATCCATCTCCAACTTCCCTTATATGACCTTGCTCCAACTCTCAGCCAATTCGAAGATCCATTGCTCTGAATGTCGGCCTGGTAACTGAATCATAACTGAACTTGAGTTTTAGCTCTGAAATTCATCCAAACCAGCTGATTAGGTCATCCTTTTTCTTCGAATTCCCAATGTAAACTCTTGGAGCTCAAAATATGAAAGTTGTAACCCAAACATCAGGCTACATTTCTCCTAATATGACTTTGGTCTAAATCTCAATAGATTTTGAGATAAGGTCCACTGAAGATCGGCCCCAAAACTGTCTTCTGCTGAAACTCGTGGAAATCAGCAGATTCACACCCGTTTTTCTCCATCTTTTGAATGTAAACATTCAAATCTCCAAATACCAAAGTTGTAGCCTATATATCAACCTTCATTTTCTTCAATATGACCCTGAGCTAATTTTGCTTGGATTAGAAGATAAACTGCACTGAATCTGACCGGTTCAACTGTCCATTTTCAGAAAAAGTTCAGCTAAGTCCCATTTAACACAGCCACCATCAAGCCACTTTTTCTCCATTTTTCACATGTAAACTTTAAAAACTCCAAATGTAACTTTTGTTGCTGATTCATTGATCTTCAATTTCTCTTACACTCTTGCTTGCTAATTTTGCTTAGTTTGGAAACTGCAAGGCCTTTACTTTGATCCAAAATTTCAAACTCAAACTTTCCCTCCAAAAGCCCATTTTCTCCCTTTTTGGATTTAGCTTCCCTAATCAACAATTAAGCCTTAATGACTTTGCAAGATCATCCAAACATTGCTTAGAGGTCTTAATTAACACAGGAGTGTTACAGCCCTCCCCCCTTAAAGAAATCTCGTCCCGAGATTTAGCAGGATTGCAAGCTATTACCGAAACAGCGGCAAGGAAAATGTATACACAACTTCTTTTATTTCTCACCAGAGCACTGTGGTGTCTATATTACAACTCAATTTATAAACAACTCTGGATACTTGGACACTAAATCTTCTTCCTGCTCCCAGGTGGCTTCGTCCTCTGTGTGGTTGCTCCACTGGACTTTATAGAATCTGATGCTCCTTCTTCGAGTTTCTCGTTCTTTCTGATCCAATATTTTGATCGGACGTTCTTCATAAGTCAGGTTAGACTCAAGCTGCACTTCTGCTTCGTTGATTGCTTCTTCGGGCACTCTCAGACATTTCTTGAGCTGGGATACATGAAACACGTCATGCACCCCTGCTAAGCTCTCAGGTAAAGCAAGACGATAGGCCACTGGGCCTTGGAGCTCCACAATCTGAAAAGGTACAATAAACCTGGGTGCTAGCTTTCCTTTTACTCCAAAACGATGCACTCCTTTCATGGGAGAGACCTTGAGATACACAAAATCTCCCTTCTGAAAAGAAAGCGGTCGTCTTCTTTTATCTGAGTAGCTCTTCTGCCTTGACTGGGCTGTCTTTAAGTTGTTCTGAACTTGATGGACTATCTCTTCAGCTTCTCTTACTAAGTCAGGCCCAAAGATGGTCCTTTCTCCAGATTCAGACCAATTCAACGGTGTTCTACACCTTCTTCCATACAAAGCTTCAAATGGTGCCATCCGAATGCTTGCTTGGTAACTGTTGTTATACGCAAACTCTGCCAAAGGCAAGCATTCATCCCATCTCTTCGAATTGGTGAGGACATAGGCCCGAAGCATATCTTCTAAAATCTGATTCACTCTCTCTGTCTGTCCTCCAGTCTGGGGGTGATAGGCTGAACTTCTGATCAGAGTAGTACCCAGTAACTTGTGCAACTGTTCCCAAAATCTTGAAACAAATTGAGAACCTCTGTCCGACACAATAGTCTTGGGCACTCCATGCAATGAGACTATCCGGGACAAATACAACTCTGCATACTTCCGTACGGGGTACCTCACTTTAACTGGTAGGAAATGTGCTGACTTGGTTAAACGGTCAACTATCACCCAGATGGAATTATAACCTGTGGAAGTAGGAGGCAATCCTACGATGAAATCCATGGATATGTCCTCCCATTTCCAACCTGGTATAGCTAATGGCTGTAATGATCCTGCAGACTTCAAATGATCAGCCTTTACCTTGCGGCAAACATCACATTCTGAAACATATTTGGCGATTTCTCTTTTCATTCTGGTCCACCAGAATCTCTGCTTGATATCTAGATACATCTTATTGCTTCCAGGATGCAGTGTCAAACAGGAGGTATGCGCTTCATCAAGAATCTGCTTCTTCAACTTTGGCACTTTAGGTACCACTAATCTTCCATTGAACCATAAGATTCCTTCTGAGTCCTGAGTGAAACACTGGGCTTGACCCAGTTTCAACTTCTCCCTAATATGTTCCATGCCTTTGTTTCCCTTTTGAGTTTCTTTGATTCGGTCCATCAAGGTGGATGTAACACTGAGGTTATGCACAAACCCTTCTGGCACTATACTGAGATTCAACTTTTCCATCTACAGACATAAGGTAGTATCTAGCTGCCTAGCAGTCATACATGCACACTGAGCCTTTCTACTCAGAGCATCAGCCACCACATTGGCTTTACCTGGATGATAATGGATCTCTAAGTCATAATCCTTTATCAACTCTAACCACCTTCTCTGTCTCATGTTTAGGTCTGCTTGAGTGAAAATGTACTTCAAACTCTTATGATCAGTGTAAATATGACAGACACTACCAAGGAGATAGTGGCGCCATATTTTCAAAGCATGGACTACAGCTGCTAACTCCAGATCATGAGTTGGATAATTCTCTTCGTGCTTCTTAAGTTGTCTTGAGGCATATGCAATGACTTTCCCTTCCTGCATCAGTACACATCCTAATCCAATTCTGGAGGCATCACAGTATACATCAAAGGGCTCATCTAGATTTGGTTGAGCTACGACTGGAGCTGTGGTGAGTAATTTCCTCAGAGTGGTGAAAGCTTCAGTACATTCCGGGGTCCACTTGAACTTGTTCTGCTTCTTCAAGAGCTCTGTCATTGGCTTGGCTATCTTGGAGAAATTAGGAATAAACCTCCGATAATAACCAGCCAATCCTAGGAAGCTTCGGACCTGAAAGACAGATTTTGGAATCTTCCAATCTAAAACTTCCTTAACCTTACCAGGGTCCACTGCAACTCCTTCTGCCGATAGAACGTGACCCAAAAATGGAACTTCCTTTAGCCAAAAAGCATATTTACTAAGCTTGGCGTACAACTGATGTTCTCTTAACCTCTGGAGAACAATCCGAAGATGTTCTGCATGCTCTTCTTCATTCTTGGAATAGATCAGGATGTCATCAATGAACACCACTACAAATCTATCCAACTCTGGCATAAATACTGAATTCATGAGGTACATAAAGTATGACGGGGCATTGGTTAAACCAAAGGACATTACCAGATATTCATACAACCCATATCTGGTTGAAAACGCTGTCTTTGGTATATCTTCAGCCTTGATCTTGATCTGATGATACCCAGACCTCAAATCAATCTTGGAGAACACCTTGGCACCGGCCAATTGATCAAACAACAAGTCAATCCTCGAAAGAGGATACTTGTTCTTGATGGTAACTGCATTCAGAGGCCGATAATCTACACAGAGCCTCAAGCTCTTATCCTTCTTCTTGACAAACAAGGCTGGACAACCCCAAGGTGAAGAACTAGGTCGGATATAACCCTTATCTAGCAACTCTTTCAACTGTACCTTCAACTCTGCTAACTCTTTAGGAGTCATTCTATAAGGGCGTCTAGAGATAGGGGCTGTACCTGGTTCAAGCTCTATAACAAACTCTACATCCTTGTTAGGTGGCATTCCCGGAAGGTCGTCAAGAAACACATCCGGAAACTCACATACCACCGGGATTTTCTTCAAGTCAACCGCTTCAGTCCTATGGACTGACCCAACTGCAGTTTCTAAACTGGGCAGGCTAAGAGTGAAAGATTCCCCTTCAGGAGTCTTCAGTTGAACACACCGATGAGATACATCCAGAACTGCCTGGTAATGTCTCATCCAATTCATTCCCAGTATAACATCTAACCCCTGATTTTCCAACACAATTAGGTTGGTAGGGAAAACCACCCCATTAAGCTCTAACAGCCTGACATCCAGAACTGCCTGGTAGTGTCTCATCCAATTCATTCCCAGTATAACATCTAACCCCTGATTTTCCAACACAATTAGGTTGGTAGGGAAAATCACCCCATTAAGCTCTAACTGAGCCTGATCAACCACTTGATTAGTTACTTGCTAGGCTCCAGGAGCATTAATAACATAACGGGTCCCTTGAACCTTAACATCTATCTGATGTTTCATTGCAAAACTTCGACTGATGAAAGCATGAGATGCTCCAGAATCAAATAACACAAAAGCTGGATGACGGTTGATAGTTGTGGCGGAACCATCCAGCTTAAATCGGCTCAAGTGCGCTGGATCGTCATTTTACTGACAATCACCGCTTACGCACTTCAGACGGTATAAACCCGGTAGTCCGTCAGATGTCCACAGGACATCTGAAACCTCCACTAACTCAGGCACAATTCACATACATAGAACTGCGCCACATAGGAGCACAACAGACGAATTCACAACACACTTAATTATACAAGGAGTAGAGTTATTACACACATAAGAACAAACTTAAGTATAAGTTAAACTACAGAGTTCCAAAAGAAACAAAGGCGGGTCTTAACAAGAGTAGTTTGATGACCCCACCGGATCTAAACAAGACAAAACAAGTCAAGAGGACATGTTGGGCTCATCAACATGCCTCTTCTTCTTCTGGAGTCCTTCTCTGCTTACTGGGCATCTTCTGGCGGCTCTGCAACATTTGTAGTATCTTGAGTACAAAAGTACTCAGCAAGTCTGACCCGTCTACCATAACTTATAAATACAGACACACAAGGGCATGCAAAGCTTTGAGGCTGTGGATAGGAAGCACTTTTTGCATAAAAGCTTACTAAACTTAAATCTTAAACTTTTAGAGTTAAACCAATTAAGTGATTACCTGAAGACTAGATTAGCAGCAGAATTAAATCACTCATGTATTACTTAAGCAAGCCTCAGGTTTCATAAGCATCATCAACATTAACTTGTTCTAATCTGTCTAGCAGCGATCAAGCGGTATTCATACCGAGAAGTGCGGCAATCCAGACCAATTTTTATCCTTGCAGGGGAAAACCTAGCCATACGCGTTGTGTGGTCCCCAGGGTGGTCCACACAAAGCACCCTTTCACTATAGTCTTTCCAAGACCTGAACTGCCCTCGCTCGAACCCAGGGACGCCCCCCCACACCGGCCCCACGTCTGGCAGCAACCCGACGTGTGAGTTTGCGGCCACATCCCTGCCACCTACCACTGCGAGAAGAGCGAGCCACAATTCAAGTCTAGGAGCAACCACAGCTACATCAGCTCACCGGATGGAATCTCCGATATATGACTAGTACGTTCAAAGCTTGATCCCAGGTAAACAACATTAAATCCTAAAACGGTCGAGGTGATGTGTTGGCTTGAGACTCCTTTCCCAACCTTCACCCTCACACCCGACCTCCATTTCATCTTTATGACCTCAAGTACAGATGATAGAGCATAAGCCTGAGCTCACTAATGCTATGATGGAACTGTGAGGAATCTAAGCATACTAAGCTTTACTAAGATCAGGTTGACATCTAGTATTACCCTAATCAAGGAAGGATTATGCAATCAACAGTTCACACAATTCCTAGCACGTAATGCATGCAATACCATAGTAATACATGAAATAGTACTCAAAATAAGGTTTGGAAGCTCCGGTGCTTGCCTTGATCAAAAGCAGGGTTAGTATCAACAGCAGCAGCAACTGGTTCAGGCTCTAGCTCCCACTCCACTTCTTCAGGCTCCTGGGATTCCTCAGGTGGAAGCTCAACATACTCGACTCCTGAAGCTTCTCCTATTTAAAGTTATGATGCAAAAGTTAGCACACTCAACCTAATAACAAAGCTAAAAGCATCACAAAACCCTAAACAAGTGATTTCCTATTTATTCCTATTTTTCTATAATTTTTAGTAATTTTTAAAAGCATTAATGAATTATTCTATACACATAAAAGAATTATCCTATTTATTATTATTAATTTCTTATTATAAATCATTATTCATAATTTTACTTATACTTATCCTATTTATTTATTTAAATACCAAAAAGAAAAGGTATTTAAATAAATAATCTAACATTTATTCTAATTTAAAACCATTTAAAACCTAATTAAAAACTAAATCTAAAACTAAAAACAAAAACCAAAACAAACTTCCAGAAAACCCCCTAGGTTTCCTGGGAATCTTACCCGCGCTCCTTTCCTCACTCAGCCTCTGACACGCGGGCCCCGCAGCTCAGCTTCTCCCTCCTCCCGTTCGCACGCACGCGTGCGAGACCTCGGCTTGACCGAGCGGCGGCGGCAACGGCTCCCTCGCCGGCGGTGAGGTTTCCAAGCGCAAGAGCATCAACGCCAAGTGTTCCACACCCTTGCGCACCCACTCACGTACCAAGCTCCCAAGAACGGAGACCGGAACACAGCGACCGACGGCCACGGCAAGCGGCGACGGCCAACACGGCGGCGGTGCTCGGAAACGGCTCAACTGGGGTCCTCCACGCCAACAAATGGCACGGACGGCACCCGTGCGACCAAGCGACCCCGCGGCGCACCCAAACCCCAACCCTACGCGACCGGAGCAGAGCTCCCTACGACGACGGCCATGGCGGACCGAGTTCCGCGGCGGCGCTCGCGTTCTGGCGAGGCAGGCCACGGAGTAGGATGAAGGATACCTCGGCGAGCTGCACTAGGACACGAGGATCACGACCACGGGTATAGACAGCAGCAAAAGCGACCGGAAAGGGTAGCTCACCGAGCGGCTCAACAATGGCCGGCGGCAACCGAGGTTGAAGATGATGGCAATTAGGTGGCTAGGGTGGAGGATGTCGCACAAGAGTGGGTGGATTGGAAGGCTTATGAGCTAAGGAAGGCTCTGGGCGAAGAGGGTTGAACGGAGGAGCTCTGGTGGCGGTGAAACACTGGGCGGCGGCGGAGAAGAACGACGGTGAGCAGGAAAACTAAAAGGAGAAAACGAAGAGGATGACCGGCTCGGCTTATCAACCAGGGAAACCCACGCTTAAGCACGGCCACCTCCTGCTGCTCGCGCATGCTCTGAACGACAGCCGCGACGGCGCGTGGCACCGCCCGCCAACGGCGGCGAGCAGCTGCGTGGCAGCAACTCAAGCTGTTCTGCTCGACAGAACACTGCATCACCTCCATCTGAAACATTCAAACCCGACGACTTCAACTCAAATTTGCACCAGATTTTCAATGTAAACATTCCAAACTCCCAATATAAGAATGGTAGCTAGACCATAGAGCTACATTTCACTTATAAACTTCAAAGTCTAATTCTCCACAAATCAGGAGTTATAGGGCCAAGAACTTGGACCTAATTCTCTGAAACTCTGAAACTTTTCCAAATCCATTCAAAGCTGTCACAAACAGGTCTCAATTTCTCCCAATTTCATATGTAAACTTCAAAAAGTCCAAATACCAAACTTGTAGATGGTACATAGGGCTACACTTTTCCTTATAGTCACTTGAGCTGATTCTTCCTAGAACTCGAGTTAAATTGCACTGAATTTGGGCCAAAACAAAGGGAATTCAGAAATTTCAGTTACCCTTTTTGAAAGTTGCCAACTTTAGGTCACATTTTCTCCAAAATTCAAAACATAAACTTTTGAATCTCCAAGAATCAAAGTTGTAGTCCTAACATAGGGCTACATTTCTCTCAATATGACCTTTGTCTAAATCCTTCTAGATTGAGAGTTACAAGCTCAAGAAATTGGACCAAACTCACCATCTCATATACTTTAAACTTAACCAAAAATTCAAACTTTAAGTTTGATTTCTTTTCAAACTTAAACATTCCAAGCATTTGGATGATTTGCCATCTTTTGACATTATCAACTCAAGTTTGACTTGGTACACCATTCCATAGTGACAAAATTACCAAAATGCCCTTAGGGCTAATTTAGCTCAAAAACAAGCACTTAAACTTCTTAACCTTAGTATTTCTCTTCATTAGTGCTCTAAAGATACTCTTAGTACTTCACTAACACCTGTGGTGTTACAGCCCTCCCCCCTTAAAGAAATCTCGTCCCGAGATTTGGTTAAGGCGGGCAAACATCCGGCTTATGCAGCGGCAAGGAAAATGTGTCATAAACTTAAGAACACAACATCTTCATAAGAACACGGTGTAGCTGCATAGCCAAGTACAACCAAGTTCTACCCAACACTTTCAAAGACTGATTTATTACAAACTTTTAAACTACTTAAACAACTCTGGATATTTAGCTACAAGGTACTCTTCCTGCTCCCAAGTAGCCTCATCAACAGAGTGATTGCTCCATTGAACCTTGTAAAACTTGATGCTCTTCCTACGAGTACTCCGCTCTTTCTGATTCAGAATCCTGATAGGTTTCTCCTCATAGGTCAAATCTGATTCCAGTTCTATTTCTGGATCTTCAATCACCTCTTCGGGAACTCGTAGGCATTTCTTGAGTTGAGACACATGGAATACATCATGCAAAGATGATAACTGGTCAGGTAAAGCTAACCTGTAGGCAACATGACCTCTTTGCTCCAAAATCTGATAAGGACCAATATACCTTGGAGCTAACTTGCCTTTAACTCCAAAGCGATGGATCCCTTTCATTGGTGATACTTTCAGATATACATAACTGCCTACTTCAAAAGCTAGAGGCTGTCTTCTTTTATCCGCATAGTTCTTCTGCCTGGATTGAGCTGTCTTACGATGAGCCTGAATCATTCTTACTTTCTCTTTAGCTTCATTCACAAGATCTGGTCCAAGAGCAGTTCTTTGTCCAGACTCTGACCAATTAAGTGGAGTTCTGCATCTTCTGCCATATAATGCTTCAAATGGAGCCATACCAATACTGGCTTGGTAGCTATTGTTATAAGAGAACTCTGCTAAGGGTAAGCATTCATCCCATTTCTTAGAAAAGGTTAGAACACATGCCCTTAGCATATCCTCAAGTATTTGATTCACCCTCTCCGTCTGTCCTCCAGTTTGCAGATGATAAGCAGAACTTCTAATTAGAGTAGTACCCATCAACTCATGCATATGCTCCCAGAACCTAGAAGTGAACTGAGAGCCTCTGTCAGACACTATGGTCTTAGGTACTCCATGCAAAGCCACAATCCGAGATATGAACAATTCAGCATATGTTCGCACAGGGTACTTGACCTTAACTGGAATAAAATGTGCAGACTTTGTCAAGCGGTCCACTATTACCCAGATTGAATTATACCCCTGGGATGTTGTGGGTAAGCCCACAATGAAATCCATGGATATATCCTCCCACTTACAACTAGGAATAGTCAAAGGCTGCAACAACCCTAGCGATTTCTGATGGAATGCTTTGACTCTCTGACATGTATCACATTCAGCCACATACTTAGCAATTTCTCGCTTCATCCGAGTCCACCAAAACCTTTGTTTCAAGTCATGATACATCTTGGTACTACCCGGATGAATAGAAAATCTAGACAGATGTGCCTCATCTAAAATTTTCTTTCTTAACTCAAAGTTTTTAGGCACAACTATCCGATTCTTAAAGAACAATACACCTTGATCATCCTGAGTAAAGCACAACTTTTCACCATTGGCTATCCTTCTTCTAAGGTGTTTCATGCCCAAATCTTCCTTCTGAGCTTCAACAATCTGTTGTTGAAGAGTTGAGTCAACACTTAGATTTGCAACTTCACCATGTGTTACCATCTGGATATTCAGCTTCTCCATCTCTTCACAAAGCGTCTGGTCATATGGATGGGCTAAAATACAAGCACATTGTGATTTCCGAATCAAAGCATCGGCAACCACATTGGCTTTTCCAGGATGATAATGCACTTCTAAGTTATAATCCTTAATGAGCTCTAGCCATCTCCTCTGCCTCATATTCAGGTCAGATTGAGTGAATATGTATTTAAGACTCTTATGATCAGTGTAAATGTGACACAAACCTCCAAGTAGGTAATGTCTCCATATTTTGAGGGCATGCACCACGACAGCTAGTTCCAAATCATGGGTAGGGTAATGCTCTTCATGTCGTTTGAGTTGTCTAGAGGCATAAGCAATTACCTTTCCCTCCTGCATTAGTACACACCCCAATCCAATACCTGAAGCATCACAATATACATCAAAGGGCTTTTCAACATCTGGCTGAGCTAAGACTGGAGCAGTGGTTAACAGAGACTTCAACTTCAGAAATGCCTTATTGCACTCAGGAGTCCATTTGAACTTAGTGTCTTTCTTCAATAGTTCAGTGATTGGTTTAGCTAGTTTGGAGAAATTTGGGATAAACCGGCGATAATAGCCAGCTAATCCTAGAAAACTCCGCACTTTATGTACACTGGTTGGTGGCTTCCAATTCAGGACATCTTGCACCTTACTTGGATCAACTGCCACTCCTTCAGCTGATAAAATGTGTCCAAGGAAAGGTACCTTATTCAACCAGAATTCGCATTTACTCAACTTGGCATACAACTGATGCTCCCTAAGTCTCTCCAGAACAATACGCTGGTGTTGAGCATGTTCTTCCTCATTCTTGGAGTAAATCAAAATATCATCAATGAATACCACCACAAACTTATCGAGCTCAGGCATGAATACAGAGTTCATCAGATACATGAAATGTGCTGGAGCATTTGTCAACCCAAATGACATGACCAAATACTCATATAGTCCATATCGGGTTGAGAATGCTGTCTTTGATATATCTTCAGGCTTGATCTTGATTTGGTAATATCCAGATCTTAAGTCTATCTTGGAAAACACTTTAGCTCCTGCTAACTGATCAAACAACAAGTCAATCCGAGGAAGCGGATACTTGTTCTTGATGGTCACAGCATTGAGAGGTCTGTAATCTACACAGAGCCTCAAACTCTTGTCTTTCTTCTTCACAAATAAAGCAGGGCACCCCCAAGGAGATGAACTGGGCCTGATAAAACCCTTGTCTAACAGCTCTTGCAACTGTTTCTTCAATTCTTCTAGTTCTTTAGGTGACATTCTGTATGGCCTTCTGGAAATTGGTGCTGTGCCTGGTTCTAACTCAATGGCAAACTCCACAGCTCTATCCGGAGGCATTCCCGGTAGATCATCCGGAAATACATCTGGATAGTCACACACCACTGGTATAGCTTTGAGATCAATTGCACCCACTTTGTTCACTATTGCACTGAGGTCAGGCTGAGAGTTCAACTGAACTTGGATAGCATTGCCTTCATTATCCAATAAATGCAAAGTTCTACTTTCCACATCAATAGAAGCCTTATGTTGCTTCAACCAGTTCATACCAAGGATCAGATCAATATCTTGATTCTCCAGTACTATAGGATTAGCAAAGACTCTATGGTCTCCTAGGTTTATGGTAACACCCCAAGCTATATGACTAGCAGATTGGGTAGCACCCGGTGCATGAACTAAAAACTATGTGGAAGAAGGACTTGTTTCTATCTGATGTTTCTCCACAAAAGTTTTACTAATAAAGGTATGCGATGCACCCGAATCAAAGAGTATAACTGCAGGGTGTTGGTCGATAGAGAACATACCAGCCATCACAGGTTCTCCTTCTGGAATCTCCTCCACATTCATGAAATGAACGCGTCCAGTCCTGGTGTTCAAGAACCTCTTCTTCACGAGCCTAGGGTTCGCATTCTGGCCTTGAGCTGGTGTAGATGGTGCGGCTCCTGCCTTGGGAAGACGATAGTCCCTGGCAAAATGTCCCGGCCTACCACAATTGTAGCATGGCTGATTGTTGGCTGGGGCATTGCCAGTACGGGCACTGGGGCCTTGAGTAGTATTGGAGCGCTGGAAATTGGTGGGATTTTTGACCACCCACCTCTGTGCCTGCTGCCTCTGTGGCGCCTGGTAGTTAGGCCTGGCAGGCCCACGGAACACCACCCTCATACGCTGTGGAGGTGGAGCATTGCTGGAGCTTCCCGTGGGTGGGGCCTTCCTCTTCAATGATTCATCAAGTGCCAACATCTTGCTTTCGGTAGTGATGGCCATACTCACCGCTGTGTTATAATCAGCAAAGGTGCTGACTGACAACTTGTCCTGCATCCTGGGGTTCAGACCCCTCAAGTAGCACCGAATCTTCTTGCGATCCGTGCTCACCTGATCCTGTGCATACTGAGCCAGATGCTCAAACTCACTAGTGTACTGAAGTACACTCTTGTCCTTCTGTCGCAGCTGCAGGAACTCCTCTAACTTCATGTCCATGATGCCCTCTGGGACAAAATGGGCATGGAATGCCTCCTTGAATTCCCTCCATGTTACTTCAGTGCCAGCAGGCAGTCTGGCAAGATAACTTGCCCACCACATTCCGGCTGGACCCTGAAGCTGCAGTCCTGCGAACTCTGCCTTTTGTACTTCTGTGCAGCTTGGAACTGCCCGGAACTTCTGCTCAATGGTGTTTAGCCACTCGTCTGCCTTGAAAGTGCATCTAGGCCCTCAAGTAGATTTTGGTGAATTGAGTGACAAATCGATTAAAGGACTAACTTGTTTGTTTAAGTGCATGAGCAGGGATCTATTCTTATAGTTCATTTACAGTTTATATGCTCATGATATATATGTGTTTATTAATCAAAGCAAGCAAGTATGATCCCATGATTTCTAGAATGTTGAAAATGGCATGTCATTGGTATTCATGATGAAGACATAGTTCTATGATTTGTATATGGTCTCTAATTGCTTAAGATGGACAGTCATTAAAATATTGGGATGATAGTTTCAAAGAAGTATGCTTGGATCATTATTGGTCTCATGCCAAGGATGGTTTTTGGACAAGGCATGAGACACTATCACTATGATGAAGATAGAGATCCATGGATCAGTTAAGAAAAGAAGAATTATTGCATAAGATTGGATATTGCAATAAGATTGGATAGTGCAAGACTTCATGTATGAATGATAAAAATGACATGAGCATATGTGTTACATATTGGTCTTCAATTGGAAGCTTGCATTATGTGGGATATTCTTTGTCAATCAAGAACAAGCATTTGAAGATTCTTTCAAGTGGAATTCATTCAAAGGCAAAGCAAAGTCAACTTGATGATACAAGGGTAAGTGATGAAGAAGCAAATCGAGATGACTAGAGCGAGGGACTAAGCAAGCTAAGGTGCAAATTGCTAGGGTGAAGCATCTAGTATCCGAGGTGTGTTCGAAGTATCATATCCAAGTCTCATCAAGAAAAGCAATGCAATGCATATATATGTTATGATTGATAAAGAGGGTGACCTAAGGATTAAAGTGAACTCAAATATAAGTTATGGAAAATCCTAAGTCACTAGCTCAAGGTGGATATGCTCAGTTGAAGATACAATGTTGAAAAGCCCTCAAAGAAGTGATTGATCAAGTAATGACATGATCATTGACATACAAGCTCAAGTAGTTGAATTATGATTTATCTTATGTCTTGAGTATAGGTATGCCGTACTATCAAGAGGGATGCAACATTGGTTGAATGACAATCTCCAAAAGTGCTCAAGTGAACCCTTGTGAGTTTAACCATGAGAGATCCTAACTTAGTGGGGGTTCCCTGGGTAAACCGGTTTTACCGGTTTTGGAAACCGGTTAAACCGGTTTATGTGGCCTGAGCGTCTAACGGCTAGTTTGTTTGAAATCCGGTGAAACCGGTTTTGGTAACCGGTTAAACCGGTTTTCTCTGACAGAAAAACGGCTAGTTTTTGGTGGAATGGGTATTTATACCCATGAGCTCCTCATTGAGGTGCTGCTGGTTCTTTGGCATCCCTTGCATATTCCTGAGGCCAGCTGAGCTCTCCCCAACCTCTCTTTGTGAGATTTGAGCTATCCTTGTGAGATTCTTGAGTTGGGTTGAGAGAGTGACTTGTGTGTGAGCATTGGAGAGCAATCCATTCCTTGAGCACTTGTGGTTTCGTCGATCAGCTGTTGAAGTTACTCTTGGAGGTTCTTCCTCCTAGACGGCTAGGCGTTGCCCGGTGAGCTACCGAAGTGTGTGGTGAGCCACGGGATCGTTTGTGAAGGTTTCACCTCGCCTCCGCAAGGGAAGAGGTCGCTTAGTGGAAGGAGGAGATAGCTTGACCTTGGGTGGTCGTATAAGCTTCCTCAACGGAGAGTAGGATTCACCGTGCCGTGGTGGCTGCTTGGTGCGAGCGGTGAATCCGAACTTCGGGAGAAAAATCCCTTGTCTCTTGGTTTGAGCTCTTTCCTCAATTTGTCTTTTCTAGCATATTACTTGTGCTTCCGCTTCGATCTACTTTGGTGTGCTTGAGCTGTGTGCAGGAGCTTCATTGGAACACTTGGAAACATCCCTGGAAGCTTCACACCATTTGTGGTTTGTGCTAGAATTCGTAGAGGGGCAATTACATTTGTTAGTGCAATCTGTGTAGAATCGGTTTTACCGGTTTTCCAAACCGGTAATACTGGTTTTGGTGCTGACAGTTGGAATTAGTTTTCATAATTTGCAGATTCGCCTATTCACCCCCCCTCTAGTCGACATCAAGGTCCTTTCAATTGGTATCAGATCTTGGCTTCACATCAAAGCTTAACCGCCGTGAAGAAAAGATGTCGATTGAGGTACAATTTGAGCCACTTAAGCTCGATGGCTCAAACTATGCTTCTTGGTGTGGTAATATTCATAATGCACTCAGAATAGTAGATCCTGTACTTGAACATATCTTAGTTGCTAGCATTCTACCCCTTGAGTTTGATTATGACAATTTTGTTTTGTCAAAACTCACTCAAAAGGAGTTAGCATGCGTGCAACTCAATGCTTGTGTTACTGACTTCTTGCGAAGTTCTGTTTGTAAAGATTTATGGGATATCATCTCTAGCCAGAGAGAAATTCGAAGAAATGGACATCTCATTTGGACTCTCATCAAGGATATATTTGAAAATCCGGAAAGTGATGATGAAGAGGAAGAAGTCATGGAATCACCTGAGAAATGCTCATCTACATCAACAATATCTTGTGAGCCTCAGGTGACTCCATCTACGGAGCAAGAGAGCAACAAAGTGCAAAACTTGGTTCCTGTGCAGGAACCGGTTTTACCGGTTTGCAACCCCGAAAAAACCGGTTCTGCCAAGGAGACCAAGTGCAGCTTTGCTCAAGGCACAAGCGACGACTCAAGCAAGGCCTCCACGTCAACATGTCCATCTTCCAGTGATGAAAGCATAATGTGCTTGATGACCAAGAAGAAGGAGCAAAAGGAAGAAATAGCAGTCTGCCTGGAGGAACCGGTCCAACCGGTTTCTGGAACCGGTTTGACCGGTTCTGCCCAGGAAACTGCTCCCGAGTGTGCTCAAGACATTCCAGCTGCAAGCGTCACTCCGTCAACTTCAGGTACATCATTATTCAATGATAATGGGCCTAAATGTTTTATGGCTTGCAGAAAGAACAAGAAGACCAAGAGAGATGAATTCCATAGAGTTGGAACCATCAAGGCTCTAACTCAAGAACTTGAAAAGCTCAAGTTGTCACATGCCTCCTTGGTCAGTAAGTATGAAATCTTGTCAAAGGATTATGCTTGTGCTACTGATTTATCTACTTGTGTAGCATCCTTAGAACAAGAAAAACAAGTGCTTGGTTCTCAACTTGAAAAGCTCAGTAGTGAGCATATGGCTTTGCAAGCAACTCACAAAGAACTTGAGTGTTCTCATGAGAAGCTTGTGGAATCATATGCTGTGCTAAACATTGCTCATGAGGTTGTACTAACATCGGTAAAACATCTTGAACCTCGTACACACATGCACATGCTCTCACATCAATTCTATTTTATTATGTGAAAAACCGTGTTGCTCCCAAGCAACCAAATATTGTGGTGAGCATGTTGTTGTAGAGTCTTGTGATGATCTCCTTGCTGAAGAATTGGAAGATTTGAAGCAAGAAAGAGAAAAGATCAAGAATGACTTGGTCAAGCTTAAGGGAAAGAGCCAAGTGCAACCTTCTCAAGATAACCGTGAACACATGGTGAATAAGCTTGAGAAGGGATCAATAGTCACTGGTTTAGTCCCTAAGCATGACAAGCAAGTCAACAAGAACAAGTCTCAAGAAATGAGGAAAAAGGGGCTTGACCACATACAATGCTTTGAATGCTCAAACATGGGGCATTACGCATCCATGTGTCCCATCAAGCTTAAAGGTAAGACAAAGAAGTAGAGAGGATCCAAGAAGAGGGCATGCTACAAATGCAAGCAAGTTGGACACTTGATTGATGCATGTCCTTTGAAGAAGATGGAGCTGCCTGTGCAAAACCGGTTTAACCGGTTACAGGAACCGGTTAAACCGGTTCTGGCTGGGGCAGCAGATCAACCTCTCAAGAAGTGCGATCAAGCTACATCCTCAAGCAGAAAGGCTAGCAAGGGACAAGTGATCAAAAAGAAGAGCAAATCACCAACTAAGATCAAACACCGGATTTGCTACACTTGTCGCTCAAAGGGACATTTGGGTAAGGATTGTCCTAATGGTAACATTTCCAAATCTGATCTTGTCCATTATAATTTTGATAGGCTTGGGAATGACAAAGTTGGTACTTATGCTACTAGAGTGATTAGTTCACCTCAAGCTAGCCTAAGAGCCATTTGGATTCCCAAGCATCTTGTGACTAACCCTAAGGGACCCAACATGGCTTGGGTACCAAAGAGTTCTTGCTAGACCTACAGGGGAAAAGAGATGCATTGGGTTTTGGCAAATGAAACAATTTTTGTGAACTCCATCAACTTGCCAAAGCATTACTAGAACTACATATCATTTCCAATGACATCTCGGTAACGTATTCAAATTGGTTGACTTATACATATTCCTCTTTGTGAATACAAGCATATCATCTTTGTTATGGATGCTTGGATATGTCTAAGTCACTTATCTCTATTATTTGTTCCCCGTATACCATAAGATGCTTCTAATGGCTCTCTAGCAGAGCATATTACTTTGAAGTGCAGGAACATAAGAATTCAATGAAGAAAGAATTTCTTGGATCATGTGAAGATATATTTCCACTTATATGTGGACTGCCAGGAAAAACCGGTTTAACCGGTTTGGGAAACCGGTTATATCGGTTTTTACCCAGTTAGCTGAAATGAAGTTCCGGCAGCCTCTGTCCCGTATCAGAAGTTCCGGCCCAAAAGTCCGGTAGCCTCTGTCTTGCGCCAGAAGTTCCGACCCAAAAGTCCGGTAGCCTCTGTTTTGTGTCAGAAGTTCCGGCGCAATAAATACCAGAAGTTCCGGCAGAGGTTTGATTGTCAAGTTACATCTAATTTGGAATTCTACAAGAAATTCATTTAGCACTTCCATGGCATACAATTCAAACACTATCTTTGTGGTAGTAAGTATTCTTGGCACCATTTCAATAAATGCAATTTATTTATGTGCTGGGACCAAATTGTGAAATAAACTCCTCAAACCCATCAAATTGAACAAGGGCATGTGACAAGTGATTCAAACGCTTGATGCACCTATTGAGGGGGAGTTCATTCTACAATTTGTGTCTTTGAGACTAATAATTTCTTTTAGTGATCTTGTAGTCTCATTTGTGAGAGTTTGTCTCTCTTGAAGCAAGCTATGCTTTTTGTTCAAAATTGGTAAAAGTGTATTTATCTCTTTTTGGACAATGATTTATCTTGATAAATAGCTGCTTGCCATAATATAGATTAAATTCCTTTGCTTGGCTTTGTGACAAGATTGATGCATGTGAGCTTGCCTTCCACCCATATACACATGTGCATCAAGAAAGAGGAATCTAACCTATATTGTGGGGCTTTATCTTTTAGTGATCCATTATGTCTTTCCAATCCAAAGGTCACTAAATGATGAAACTAGGTCTTGTGCCACTTAATGCATCTCTTCTCATGATGTATATAAGGAAAAATCACAAGTGAAAAGATGCATTTGGATTATATGGATAAAGCACAAGATTTGAGAAATCAATCTTCACCAATGTGAAGAAGAATTAGCTAGAGGCCGAGGTATGTTTTTCAAATTCATATATTCATTTCAATGCATCTAGGCCTTCCCTCATGCTAGTGTGTTTAGCATGAAAAATTTTATGTGACTATGATTGAGATTCTTGGCATAATTTCAATTTGTTTATTACCTTCTATATGCCTTGACCAAGATTGTGAATAAACTCCTCAATATTCATAATTGAATAAAGTGCAACTCAAAAGAAATTCAAAATTCTTATGCACTATCTAAGGGGAGCTTATTCCAATACTTGTGTCACTTGTGGTACTAACAATTTCTTCTAGTGAATTTGTAGTCACATGTGCTAGTGTATCTTGTGCTAACTCAATACTTGAATAAGAAAAATAATTATGAGAGCTAGCACCATGCTAAATTGAAATATGCACAAATTGAATGGGCTTAAGGCAAAGGTATGTTTTCATGAACCTTCTATTATTATCTTTTGCATCTAGGCCTCATAATCCATGCTAGTGTGTGCATTCTTGCATGTAACTCTCTCAAGTCACTTTCTTTGTACCTATTAGATGTTTAGTAAATTCCTTCTTTAAAATTGACTAGGTGTCAAATGTTCCATAAAAACGGTGAAAGGAATATGCTAAACATTCTAATATGGTTCTTGACTTGACTTGGTTGCATGCTTGTGTGACATAGGATAGAGTTTGAAAAATCCAACTAGCATGATAGGACTTGTGTGTTTTTGAAAAATATTTGGTTCTTGGTCTTTGTGACCTAATCAATCTGTTTGTGACTATTGTTGCCCTTGATTGATTGATGGCTAGTCACAAATGGTGAGATTTTCCTCAAGTCCATAAAATTCTTTATCTTTCCCAACTCCCTTGGAAGAATCAAGGAGGTTTGTTGAATATTGGAAAATCTCAATCTATCTATGCTAAATCAAGTTCCTGATTCAATCCCAAGGCTTTATATCTCATCAAATCAGGATTCAAGTGGAAAGGAGATTAAATCAACTTTTCTGGTTTTCTGGCAAAAACCGGTTTCACCGGTTTGGCAAACCAGTTCCACCGGTTTTGGCCGGGGCCACACACCTTATCTCTTTACCACGGGAAAACTTACCCCTTCACTCCCATTCTCACCACAACAGACCCAGGCCCGACCCTCTCTCTTTCTCCCGTGCTCCCTGGCGACCGAACCTCCCCCATGGCGATTTGAAGATTCCAAGCAAGAGAAGGTCGGCCCTTTGATTCTTGAGGTGACATTGGAGGTCTAGGTCGGTTTCACCGGATTAGGAAACCGCTTTGGATTCAAGAGCTCATGCGGCCTAGGTATTCCGAGGTATAAAATCTTCCCATCACCCGATCTATCTCCTCGGTGAATATCTATGAAAACCCTTTGAGGAATCATGTCCTAGTATGCTTAAGAAGCTTTCCCTTGACTGGTTTTGGATTTGGTGGGCTACATTTTGAGGATGAGCATTTTTAAGTATCATATGTCCCCATAGCCCGATCTATTTCCTCCTTGCATATCTATCAAAACCCTTCAAGGAATCATCTTCTAGTATGCCCAGGAAGCCTCCCTGTGAATGGATTTGGATTTGGTGGGCTGCATTTTGAGGATGGGCGATTTAGGGTTCCACTGCCCAGGAACCGGTTTCACCGGTTTATGAAACCGGTTTCACCGGTTTGTGCTGGTCAGCCCCAAATAATCCATCTTGAACGTGTAGTTTTCACTATTAAGTTTGTAGGATTTTATTCATGGATATATTCTGTTGTTCCTACACTTTTAGCCATTCACTTTGCTCAGCTAGAATTTTTTGTGAACTACCCATGCTTGGACTGTTGGTCATGGAATATATCATTTTGACATGGATTCAAGTTCTCTTGATAATATCTTTCAATTCCATCATTTATCCATGACCTAGAACCTGATCTTGTGCTCTGGGCAAAACCGGTTTCACCGGTTTGGGAAACCGGTTTCACCGGTTCTGCACAGAACTGCTGTCATCTGTCAATAAGTTCCAATCTTGTTATCCTTTTTATCTCCAAATCCTTCCAGTGTCATGATCATAGTGTTCACATCCTTTTTGACCAGGAAATTCTCACTTACGAGCGGAGAAAGAAGGAGATGGCCGATGAACAAGGTGGTTCTGGTTTTGGGGGGTTCGTTGATGATAATCCTCCTAGGCGCAATCTGAGGCCTAGGAAGAAGAGAGCAGCCTCGAGAGACATTGAGGATGTTCATGAGGAGGCTCTTGACACTTCAAGTGATGATGATGAGGCTAGTGATGAGAACTATTGAGTTGAGCCTCGACATGGCAAAGGAGTGGCTGTTGAGAGCAGCGAAGAAGAAGAAGAGGGTGGTGGAGGTGCTGGTGTTGATGAAGAAGAAGAAGGTGCTGCTGGTGAGGAAGAAGAAGAAGAAGAGGAAGATGATGATGTGACAATGCCTGAAATCAGAAAGCCTGTTGCTCCAAGAAGAGGAGAAAATTATCTTCTAGGTGGTATGACTGATGTGGCTAGGCAAAAGAGGAGAGAAAATTATATTGGCACTCCTAAGACAGCCACGGACTACAGGTTTCACACTTTATTCCATCAGGATTACTATTCTAGTGCTATCATTGGAAAGAAAGGTCACATTGAAGCCGAGTCAAAGTGGATTGACTGGGATTACATGACAAGGTACAATGATCCTATATTCAATGAGATCTTAGAGGTGGTTGCCAACACTAGAATAAAAAGAATTATGAGCTTCAAGTGCTCTTGGAATAAAGAAATCATTGCTCAGTTCTATGCCACTTTGTATGTTGAGGAGGGAGTTAGTGTAAGGAGGATGCACTGGATGACAGAAGGAAGGCCTTATAGTATATCATTTACTTCCTTCTCTAGAAGGTTTGGACTTGGAGAAGAAGATGCATCCTTTCCCAAGTTACATAGAGCCGATGGTCCAATGCCCCCTAAGAACATGAAGTTTATGTATCCAAGGACCGAGCAAGGTAACTTTGGGCTAAGGACATGAAGTTTATGTATCCAAGGACCGAGCAAGGTAACTTTGGGAAGGTAAAGGGTCTCTACACCTATTATCAGACTTTGAACAATTTGTTTAGGGTAACCCTTACACCTAGAGGAGGTAATCAAACTGATGTGTCCAACTATGCTCGTGACTTGCTTGCTGCCATGAGACCTCCTGGAGTCAACTTTAGCATTGGGGAGTATCTATGGGAGGAGATCAGGATTATTTCAGAAAGTCCCCAAAGGCTTTGTGGTTTTGCTCCATATGTAATGTATTTGATTGAGAAAACCACCAAAAGGCAATTTTTGAAGGACACAAAGCATGAAGCATTGAGGTTAAATCCTGCCAAGAAGCCCAGGGTCCCATCTCCTAACAGATATGAGCAAGGAGAGGCAGATCAGCAGCAGCAGCAGCCCCAGCCCACTGTGCAGCCAGGAACCGGTTTTACCGGTTCTGGAAACCGGTTTCACCGGTTTGAGGCTGACCAGCAGCAATCAACTTCATATCGGCCAAGTGAGAAGCCTTCATCTCCCATTCGTCGAATCTTGAGCTTTCTCACTGGTATATGCAAAAGTCAGAGGGACATAATGGTTGAACAGCAGAGGCAAAGGGTGGCAAACAAGAGAATAAATGATTCAATCAAGTTGATGCACAATTCTATGAACTTGCAGC